>VYZV01005085.1:49067-62975 GCA_013401275.1 Pandion haliaetus | reverse complement strand
CCTCCCCCCCGCCGCTCTGGCGCACCGGAGGGCAGCCCCGGGACGGGGAGCCCCGGCGGGGGCCTGGACGCTGGGGTGGGGAGGGGTCCCGAGACCCGGGATGTGAGCGCGGGACGGGGACCGGCTCCCAAAGCACCGTCCTGGAGCGGGACGACGGGACAGGGACCCTGACACAGCATCCCACCCCGGGACCGGGACCCCAGAACCTCGGCCCGGCTGCCCAGCCCCAGAGGCTGGGACAGCCGCCCCGGAGAGCATGGGTGCTCGGATCCAGGGACGGGGACCGAGACCCTGGGCGTAACCCCGGGACGGGGACCGAGACCTCTGGGACCGAGACCCTGGGCATAACCCCGGGACAGGGACCGAGACCCCTGGGACCGAGACCTGGGCGTAACCCCGGGACGGGGACCCCAGGGCAGGACCCTGGCTCAGGAGCCGGGACTGGGACTCCAGCCTGGCCCTTCAGACCAGGATGGGAAGGCACTGGGGGACGGGGACCCCAACCGCAGACAGGGCACCAGGTGCCCATGGCCGGTGGTAGAAGTCTGTCGCCCATCCCCGCAGAGACGCAGCACGGTTCACGCCGAGCCTGCGCAGCCAGAAACGCACCATTCCCATCTCTGCCCGGTCCGGTCGGGTCTCTGCTGCCCAAGCCCCCGACCTGCCCTGCCTCGGCCCACGGTGCGTGCAGAGCCGGAGGGGAGGCACGGCAGTGAGGAGCAGCCCTCCAGCCCTGGTTTTGCCTGGCGCTGATGCATTCATGCAGCATGTGCTCGGGTGCCGGGGGGAGCAAAAGCATGGGCAGCTCTCCATTTTTTTCCCACCTTGCTAATTAAACCGATCAGAAATAGGTCAGCCTGTTTCCATCCAGAGGCTTTAATGACTGCTCAACAGAGTGAAGACGTTAGCCATACCGGGTGAAGACTTCTTTTTCCTTTGTCCGCAGTAACGCTCCATGTGCGTTTCATCTACAGAGTGCTTCAGCTTCAAATACTGCAGCCCCAAACCCTTGACATTTTACAGGACAAAAAAAACCCGTCCAGTCTTTAGAGAAGAAACATATCTAGTACAACGCACTGACTCCCTGCTTATCATTGTGGTTTCTTCCATTTCCTACCAGCTTTTGCATCTCCAATTACCAGTCTTCCCCATTTTAAAATTAATTTATATTGTGGTGTCACCCACACTGAGCTGAGAAGAAAGTCTCAGCATAATGGCAGCCAGTTCCTGAGCAAGAGCCATTGCAAAAGAGGATGCTGTACCAAATCAATACTGTACATTAATAAGTCAGAGAGCCATACGTGACAGTTTTATGATCCTTGTACAACAAGTAACTGTCACACTTCTGGGAACTAGCAGGTAATACCACAATCCGCTGATCTAATGAACTCAATGATATGTCTTGAAAAAAATGTTTTTGTGGGGGTTTTATTGCTCTTGTGATGGTGCAATCCTCATAGAGAGGTCAGCACCGATGAACTCTTGTGATGTCAGGAGCAACAAGTAACACAAGGAAAGTGCCACCACGATTTATGGTATTAAACAAAAATAAAATTCAATATAAATAGAAACTAGAGAAGAAACACAAGCAATTAACAGGAAAGAAGAGCAGGAGGACTCCTTTCAGTCACCCCCGGGCAGAACACAGAAGTATCGAGTGAGATGTATGTTTGTGGGAAGAGGAAGAGAAGAACTAAATGGCAAAAGAGAGGGAAAGGAAGAAAAGTCCAAGTAGACAGGAGGTGGATAAAGCCAGGGAAGGACAAGAGCACCATTGCTTGGCAAAAGCTGGCTGGAAGGTGAGAAGAATTTCTGAGGCCGAGGCTGCGTGCCTTGGAGAGCTGCAGAACGCTGGGCAAGGGTTACAACTGCAGCACTAGCTCAGGTGCAGCAAATGTCAACAGTTTCCCAAGAGCTTCATGCATGCTACCAGGCAGAGAAGAGGTTGATGAAGATCCCCAAAAGGGCTCCTCAAAGGTTGACTACGCATGAGGTGTGGAGGCATTCCCATGCCACACAGGCACCGGGCAGCCCCAGGGCTGTGCCCGGCTGCTGGGGCTGGCTGGAAGCCCCACGTTTGCTCTGACAAAGGCAGCACAAAGTTGCCTTTCTGGGACCTTCCTCTGGGGAATGGGACCCATGATCCACCTCAGTTCTTCCCTAGTAAAATAATCCCAAACTGCTATTTAAACCAAGAAAATCATTTCTGCTCTGCTGTCCTTTCCATCCCTTCCATATGGGGAAATCCCCCCACAACCACTACTGTAATTCCTTTCTACTTCCCAGGATTTGCAATGCTTCACTATTATTTCTAACTGCTGGTGCCTTGATCCCTTCCCGCAAAGTCTGGGGTTATCCTCAGCCTGTGCCACTCTGCACACGTGGATCTTTTACTCCACTTTCGAAAGCTGCTTCAAAAGGGACCTCATCAAACTCTGCTTCTCCCCTCTCCCCAGAAGCCCGATCATCAGGTCCTGAAATACAGGACACCGACAGATGTTCAAGCTAAAATAAAAAGTAAGGCCACTCCTTTCCAAGAGAGGGAGATGTGGCAAGTCTGTGAGCAGGAACAGGATTACTCTCAGCGTGCTCCAAATCAGCAGTAAAAATCTCCTGATTCAAGGGAAAGCCACTGTGGCCTATGAATTACAGGAAAAGGCAGAGCTAGCGTGGTTAAAAGGCAATAAAAAAAGAGAAGGGTTGGGGCTGAGGAGCTGTCAGTTGGCTTCTTCCCATATAGAAAAGAAGTTAGTCATCAGAATTGAAAATTTCATGCGACTTCAGCACACATGGAAACGATGAAGTGGAACAGCACACTCCCGTGTTAGATCTCCTCTGCCCTGAGTTCTCATTTGGCACGTTCCCACCTCCCTGCACCTCCAGAGCAATTACAGCCCTGGACCTCGCTGCATGCAGGGAGTGAGCAGAGAGCACCTGGGGAAGTGCTTCCTTGGTGCCAGGATTTAACCCGGAGAGGAGGCACGTTCAGAGCGCACACTGCCGCCGTGCGAGATCACACCACCGGCTATAAGGCCGAGACATCCAGCTGTAAAGATGGGGTAGCACCTGAGAACACGGTGATCCTCACGCAACCTCCCTAAGCACATCAAAGTGCCTTGCTTTATTTCATTTATTGTGCCAAACTCACGTTCCAAAGCGTTAGGTGGGCAAATGCCCCTTTTACTGCTCCTGCCCCCTCCCCTGTTCTTGCATAGAGCAGCTGCTGTTTCCAGTATAGGAAAAAAAAAAAAAAAGAGGGGGGGCAGATTAAGGGAAAACTTGAAGTGTATGGCTTAGTTCTTCCAGCTGAATTATAACCCTGCCATTACCTGCCTAGAGTATGTTTTTAATCTGGTTGGCGGAGAAAGGTCATACTGCATAATCACATTTAAGTGCCTTCCCCCTACAGCTCTTAGTCTCAACAAATAGTTGACACTATATGTTATGGCGACTATATATTAAAAGGCATGGTATTTTTCTCATATAACACTGTATACAAGCATAAACACATTTTTACGCAGCATGTTTTCTACGCTATGTGGGATTGCTTGAGGAAATATTCTCAGGGCTCTCCAAAACCAGAAGAGGATGCACGTCGTGTGCGCTCCATCTCCGTGCTCCCATCCCACTCACTCCGTTGAGATTAGCACCCAGACCAGCCGGCGAGAGCCCACTTGACAGGCCCACACAGTTCAGGTTCATAATCAGATTAACGAAACAGTAATCCTATTTTTAAACGATGAAAAAGGCAAGTCCTTGAAGCGGCGAGCTGTTTTGTGTGCGTACAGAATAGATGTCGTCCTTTTGGAATAAAGCAGCTTAATACCAAAAGAAAAAAGTTTCTTCCACATGGGAGACTCTACCCTAGAGAGGAAACAGGGACTGACTATCTTGCATTACAACCACTTTTTTTTCCCCCCATCAGTTTTGATCTCCAATTTTTCCACAGTGATGAGCCCACTCCCATACTTACAGGATGTACCTTCTACAATGCATATTCTTTACCATATTTTAAAATAATAGTTAAAGAAGTGGACTACTCCCCAAATGCTCCAGAAACTTTAATTATGAATGTTCCAGTACTTAAACTGATACTTTAAAAACTACCCAGGCACTGGAAAATGAGCATACTTCATAGATTCAAGGTAATAGACTCACGGTGGAAAAAATCTAGCTGGGCAACCAGCAGCATTTGTCTCTGTCACAGTATTTCCAGCACAGTTGCATTTTCCCAAATGATGCAGAAACTCCTTCCCCAGCTCCAGCACCCTCTTCTTTTTCCCCTCCCCATCCTCTTCTGGTCCTGCCACGGACCAGTCCCAACCTTTCCTCTCGGCCGAATCACTCAGAAGATGCCCGTTCAAGGGACAAAAAAGAAATGTCCCTGCTTGCTCCTAGCTGGAAAGCCAGACCAACATTGCCATCCCACGGCCCGGCCCCGCAGTGCAGCGGCCGCACCGCCGGGGGCCGAGGGTCTGTCCTGGGTCACCTCTGCCCTTCTCGGCCAAGGAACCGGATTTTAGGGCTTTGGAGGTGTGGGAGGGGATGGAAAACTCTCCTGCTGCCCACGCAGCTCCTCAGTTGCCGGCTCAAACCTCCTGTTCTCATCGGCTGCGTGGCGGCAGCAGCCACGGTGCGTGGAGGCATTCGAGCTTTGCATCGCAGCGGGGGAAGGTGATGTATTTTTAACAGGCTACCGCCGGACCGGAGTCAGCAAAAGGTTGAAAAAGTCTGGACCGTGTATTTAAAAAGCAAGCGTCAAGATGCAATATACCTAAGAAGCAGAACAGCTAACGAAGCGGCAATTACATTACCTAGGAAGCAGTAAGCCGAATTCACGGGGAACGTTACCCCCTCCAGTAAGTAATAAAGTAAAGCTTTAGGACCCAGGTTTGGGTTTGGATTTTTTGAAATTGCATCTTGTAGGCCAGACCAACAGTAACTCCTCATTTTAATGCACGCAACAGAGCACTAGAACTAGATTGAAAGGCCAGGTATTTCAGTATATCCATTTTCCTTCCATTCCCTTTAAATAGAATTTTCTAAGTTCTTTTCCTTGCCATCCCTACATTAATGTTACCCACGGTACCAGCTCTGAAGCTGAGCTTGGTAAGCAGCACACAGAAAGAATCTTGATTAGTAAACTATGGTAGAAACAGAGGGAGGAATGAAATTATTCATTTATCAGTGGAGATCTTGCTCTGTGCTGAAAGCGCTTTTTAGCAGGTATACACTTCAAAACACAAATGATCACAGAAAAAATATACATCCGAGCAGCAGCTGCATACCTGCCAGCCCCTCTCGCAACAGAAATCTGCAATGAAAATGTGTATATTCACCACCAAAACTGAGCTGAGGAGACCTATTCCATCACAGCCATTGGTTGCTTCATAAAAACTGATGGAAGTTTTGAAGTCGCTGGCTCTGTAGCTGGGAATATGGGCAGGGTGTGTGTCAGGCTTGGAACAGCTGGCTTGGAAGCTCACACAAAATCAGCTACAACGGTGCAACCGGGCCAGGACACCACCCAGCCAGCAGCCGTATGCTTTTCCTTTGTGGTTGCAGAGCTGTTCCAAAAGCTAAGCTTTCATTCCAAATGGGGGGGAGGAAAAAAAAAAAAAAAGCCCCGATCAAACCCCAAAAACCCAGTCTTGAGCCCATCCAAGTCTAGACTGGCTTTTTCTACAGCTGGAAATGATGTAGTTTCAGTGTTCAGCGATAGCGTGGACAGAAACACGCTATGCTCCACTGTTGGCTAACCTGATCCCTGAAAAGGTGTCACTTCTTAGCCTGTACAAGGGCAAAAATTGTCCAAAGGGTGGATCTGACCTGATGTAGAGATGTTTGCTGATGTGCAGCCAGGCTTGAAAAAACACAACCGCCAGACATGGGAACGGCCTCGTTGAGCACAGGAGGCATAAAAGACAACAGCATTAGGATGGTTTAAATGCAGCCATTAACAGTAGTGCTGGTGGTAAAACACACAGGAGACTGTCACGCTGGATACCATCCTCATTCACAGAGCTCTCTGAATGCTAATGCTCTCCTTAGTCATCTTCCTAGGGAGGGGAAAAGACACAAAACCCAAGAAAAAACACCCCTATCTGAACACCCGAGCTGAGTACCAGCACAGTCTACAAAGGAAACCAGACTGGGCATAGAGCAACCGCAGAACAGCCTAATGCCTTGAGTTTTGAGTCAAAATAGCACACAACTGCATAGAACACAGTAGATTAGATTTGTTAGTACTAACATTTCACACCTGCATTCAGTCTCTGCTAGGAGAGCAGTTCCTTGCAGATATGGGTGCGATTACCATTTTCATTCACATTGATCTTTGATTAGCATGCAGGTAATTCTGGAACGCCCAGGAACAGCTCTGCAGATTCCCCATTTGCCTTCACTCCCCCAAATCCATCTTCTGTTGCTCATTATTAAAAGTTTCCAGTATAAGAAACATATTTTTTTAAACGACTAAGTACGCAATATCACTCTTAAAAGCTTTCCCTCATTCCACAATGTTTTTGAAAGGCATAAATAAAGCCAAATAAATTCTATGAGAGTGACAACATGTTTTTTTGTTCAGTTTTAATTCCAGTGCTCAGTATGTCCTGATGCATAGTTAAAAGAACTATGCATAAACTAGACCTCATCTGCAATTTAAAGAAAATTAAAAACTTTGTTCCTCCAGTATATAAATCATCTGAAAAGCAATGAAAAATACTTAGCTGCATTTCTCGAGCAACTAACGTTTTCAGGATTTGTTTGTGCCTCTGAAAACTTGCTTGACTTACGATTTTTCAATACCCAGAATAGATTACTCTTCGGTAGTTAGGTAGCATACAGAAGTGTTACAGCATTGCATTAACTCTAAGTTTGTTCTCTAGCTTCTTCCAGATAAAGATATTTCCAGAACATCTGCATCAGTAGAGTAAGAGGCTTCTTGCATAACTGCTCTAAGGCGGGGGGGTGGGGGGGAATCTCCTGAAGGCTTTTTAATATGATCTTTCATAATCAAGTTCTTGGGAATTCATACCAAAGTAGGAACAATGGATTCATTAAATAGTTCACTTTCACCTAATGCCTTCTGCATGCTTCACTCTTAAGCTGTAAAGCAACAAGCAACCACCTTTCCATACTTGTTTGTGGTCAAGGGAGAGCTTTCTATCTGGAGTCAGACGAAAAACCCTTCCCTCTGCTTGTACAGGTTGTGAGCCAAAAGAGAAGTTTTACAAATGGAGGTTCTTCCTCCCACCCTGTAGAAGCTTAGAAGTGTCTGATCAAGAAAAACTTAGGGACTTGAGGGTTAAAGTAAAAAAAATTAAGGGAGAGAGAAGGTTGATGTTTCCATAAATACATAAATCACTTCATTCTCACTGGATATGTCTTAATAAATCTTAGAATTGGGCAAAAATCCATATCCCCAGTCCTAGCCAGAAGCAAGTCTCGAGACACAGAGAAAGATTAGCATATGCTCAGTTCAGACCTGCTTATTTATTTCTTAAAATGTTTTTACTGAATTAAATCAAGCCATCCTTACCATTTTATCAACAGAAGGAATTCTGCTTCTTTAAGACAACAACCTCCCCCAGTTGTTTCTTCTGAAGACACCACCTCTGTCTGTTGCCTGTTTCCCCAACAAAATGGGAAAACGTTCCCCAGAGGCATGAGTAAGATAACAACTTAGTCCTCTTTACTGATGAGGAATCTTCAGAACTTGAAAATATCCTTCCCCATCTGTATTTTTTTTTTCCTTATTAAAGATTAAAACCTGAAGTTACATACACCGGTCTGTGTTACAACAATGGAAATTTAAGTTAATGTACCAAAACGCACAGAAGACAGGAAACAAAAACTAGTTTCCATAGGAACATTAATAGCCTTCTCACTTCATTTTCTATATGCACTCAAACACATGCTTCATGGATCTAAAGCAAAAGGTTCTTCGCCTTTCCATTTCATTAGCTGGCAACTTCAAAACTTAACAGAAACATGCCACTGTTACATTTATAGTCAAGAGAAAATCATGGCTCACCTGACATACAGGGCAGTATTTATATACATATAAACAGTGTATTCAAAGTTGGCAGTCATACCTATTGATGAACAAAAATACTCCAAGCGCAAGTATTTAGAATGATGCGTTCAAGCAGCCCTAAGCTATGCTAATGGAACACTGATACATATTTTAATGCCTATATACAAGCTCAGTAACAGTAATTGGACACTTCTCGTACGCTAACAGGAACTATCTCACTCTTTGTCAAGGACAGCCTGGATTTTACTAATCTGTTGCATTTTGTGTTAGAGAACATGTCAAGAGGCTGGGATGTTTGGAAAGCTCATTTACGATGACCAGCTCTAACTTTATTTTCTGTCCACAGTGCTGGATATACACCAGAAGGATGAAGACCACACATGCTTCCGTTCCTTACTCCTTACAGTCCTTCACTTGCAAGTTTTACACATTTGCTAGCCAGAGGCCCTTTTCAGCACAGACCACCCTCAGCTTTTGTGCTGCACAAGTTGGCAGCAGAGTAAGAACACACCTCAGCATCTAGCTGGGCTATGCAGGCTGGCTATCGGTTCCCACCCTGAGACACCTTCAGAGTACAAAGTAGGTTCTTAATGTCCCCGAGGTGTAACCCTGACACTGTATTGGTAAAGCTATACACAGTCCTGCTGCCCACAACACACAGATCTTAGCGCAGTTTGCAGCTTCTCTTTTCCCTTTGAATATCTTGCAGTGTTGGAGTTGACCACGCCTATGAATCCCCTCCTCCTCAAACCGTATTTGTTGACAGTAATTTGTAAAGAAACCCGCTCTGCTCTATTAGAGCAAAGGCTTTTCTTACATGTTTTCTTGATTTAGATTCAAATACAGCTGGAGTGCTTAACAACCAGTAAAGCAGTCTATCCAACTTCAGAATCACTTACTGGGGGTGGGGAAGAGAACAGGGAGTTTTGCTTTTTGAACCTCGGAAAACTTGATTTGGTCTTAACCTGAAGGTGATTCTTCAAAACTGTTAAGAGCCAAAAAGAACAGCTGAAGAAACCCTTTTGTTTATGGAGATAGTCAAATGAAAATAATTTCATTTGATCTCTCATCTTGCTTTATACACATTTATTGCACTAGAACATATGCCTTCTATATAAAAAGATGCTGTAGAAAACCACGATTGTAAATAGTAGATTTATGATTTGTTTGCATGTATATTTAATATTAATAGTATTTTGTTTTTACAAAGCAGTTGAAATTTAAAAAAAAAAAAAAAAAAGGAATAGCAAGGAACCCCCCATCTGCCGTCTAGCATCAGTAATCCTCACTGGTTTGTTTACCATTTATAAGGAAAACATCATTCGAGGTAGCTTGTCACAGAGACTCTTCTGCAGTAACTGGCCTTTGGTGCAAATCTGTGGCATTTGTCAGTTCACCTGTTCTTTCTGAAAGTCCCTCCTCCTAAAATTCAAGGTATCTGCCAATGATAATATTCTTCCCCTCTAAAGTACCTTCCTGCCAAACACAGTAATTCTGGTAACACATGTCAGAGGATGGTAAATATCCTCATTTTACAGAGGTAAACCGAGCATAGATAATTAAATTTTCCTGAGGCCAATCTTTTGAATAGCCAGCCACAGAACCCAGATCTCACAATCCCAGGTGATTCACCTTGGCTAGAGACTACGCTTCCTCTCTACAGAAGAGTTAAAATTAACTGATTATGCTGAAATTGTATCTTTCTTCATCCTCTCTAAGAGGATCAGGTATTTTTCTTGTGTAGTATCAGCTTCTGTGTTACTATTTGGAAATGGCGTAAATCTGTTTTCAAGTTGACACCTGCACTAAACCCAATCCCAAAGGAGTCACTGTGACATGCAAACCGTAGGCAGTTAGACAGTGGGTAAGATCAAGCCGGCTAGTGACATGAGACACTAGGGAGGTTAGCCTCATCCACCTGCTGACGGGCCTCTCCGGCCTGGTCTCCAGGAACAAGTTCCACCTCCTTCTCCAGACAGGGGGTTATAGCCTAGAAGTACAGAGGAGAAATCCATCGTATTAAAATTCATCCTCAACAGGCCTTCACTGAAACACACAAGGAACACAAAAATTAAACCTCACAATTATTTGCACCTCGTTCATACTTACTACATAGGCGGCATTTTAAGGATAATGAAAGCAGAGAAAATACCCAGAAAAATAAACCATCTCAAGTCTAAGTGCTAACAGTAAAAGCCATTGCAAAACTCGTGCTTTAATTTGATCAATTTGGATTAAATTAAATTGAAGTTAATTACCATTTAATTTCTCTAAGTCTGCACTAAAACTTTAATGCTGCTCTGCAGAGTGAACAGAGCAGCAACAGTAACTTACAGTAAACTCTGTAAGAGTGTATCTGTTCTCCAAGAGCCCTAACAGTTAGGGCCTTAAATAATCTTTTATTCCAGTCCTGCAAGGAAGGAATACTCTGAAGGTCAAAAGGTAGAACCACTCATTACTACTGTAAGATATTTTGTTTTTTTTAAAGAACTTGAAAAGGCAAGCATATACAGTAAGGCAAGCAGATACTTTAGTTCAACCGCTCCTTTGCCCCCTATAGGCAACTTCATTTTACGAGTATCTACTCAGAAAGATACAACTTGGCAAAGGTCCTCAATTTGTTCTGTGCAAGGCAAAGAAAAAGACAACCAAAAACCTAGTAGCGTTGCTAACCAAGCAGGTTTCAAAGCAACCTGTTCCACTGAAACTTCAAGCATCACCTCCACCTTTGAAGTTTTTCTCAGACTAGCCAAGTTCTGCTTTCTAGCTTAATTCAGCAGCTGAACAGTGCAGATGGCTCTTTCACTTCATGCTGATCTACCTCATGAGAAGATCAGAGACCTCTAATTCTATAATCTATTACTTAAGCAAAGATTTTGCTCAGGATGAAACTAGGACAGGTAGCAACTGGAAGGGTGCCTCAACCTAGCTGCCCTCATCCTGGTTCTTAGCACAGCTATTACCATGCATTACTCATCCCCCATAGGGGTAAATCATAGAATCATTTAGGTTGGAAAAGACCTTTAAGATCATCAAGTCCAACCATCAACCATGCCCACTAAACCATGTCCTGAAGTGCCTTGTCTACACGCTTTTTGAATACCTCCAGGGATGACGACTCCACCACTTCCCTGGGCAGCCTGTTCCAATGCCTGACAACCCTTTCAGCAAAGGAATTTTTCCTAATATCCAATCTAAACCTCCTCTGGTGCAACTTGAGGCCATTTCCTCTCGTCCTATCGCTTGTTACTTGGGAGAAGAGAGCGACACCCACCTCACTACAACCTCCTTTCAGATAGTTGTAGAGAGCGATAAGGTCTCCCCTCAGCCTCCTTTTCTCCAGGCTAAACAAGCCCAGTTCCCTCAGCCACTCCTCAGAAGACTTGTGCTCCAGGCCCCTCACCAGCTGCGTTGCCCTTCTCTGGACACGCTCCAGCACCTCAATGTCTTTCCTGTAGTGAGGGGCCCAAAACTGAACACAGGACTCAAGGTGCAGCCTCACCAGTGCCGAGTACAGGGGGACGATCACTTCCCTGCTTCTGCTGGCCACGCTGTTTCTGATACAGGCCAGGATGCCAAATATGCCATGCAAGAGCTATAAAAGCTATTTGACAGTATCAGACATTAGACAGCACTCATATTAAACAACATAAGCTGGATCATTTGGTCAGTTCTTTCAGAAGTTGTCAACAGCTGTCAGTAAAAATATTCAAAGCAGAAATTTCTGCACTGAACTATTACTGAGGTTTCATCAAGAATCTTCATGTTTCATACATTTATTCAAGTGACTTATTTAGCACTACACCCTAAGTGGGTTTCCCTTTTAGTCTGGTATGATTGAGGCTGTCTAGATGATCCCCTCCACTACAGAAAACTGTCATTAAAATGTTATACCTAAATACCGCTTGCAGGCATGGCACAGGCTGTTTGACCAGCTAGGAGACTAGCTGCATGGCCAATATACGGCAGCAATCCCAACGTGGGCTATGTAAGGTCATAGAAAGCAGTTCATCCATCAATATGATTTCAGTGGTTGACAGTGAGTTTAATAAGACCCTCTGGCGGTTTGTGAGAGTTGATAACACTTTATACAGCTGCAGAATTTATATATTCAATAGGTCATTACTGTGATAGCTGATAAATAAGGTCACATTTTGCATAATGAAGTCTTTCATCTGCCTGAATCTACAAAATACAAAGTAAAATATCCTCTTCCTTCATTTAGTTAGTACTACAGGTGGTTGAAAGACAGACCAGATATTAAATTATAGGGCTTTTACAGTAATGGGGGAGGGATCCCAGAAATATTGTAAGAATCTATAATTTTGAGTCACAAAAATCTCAGTAAATTATGGCAAAAGCATTTACAAGAAAACTGAAACACTGTTTCCCCAGGGAAATGCACCACAGAATCTGCCTGCTAGGTTTTGCACAAAATGCAAAGCAGGCCATGCTGCTGAGAGGCAAAGCGCTTGTTTGTAAGGCACATTTTGTTTCCTCCTTGGAGAAAAAAATACGTGCAATGACTATATACGCAGCTGGATAAATATTCTGTTTCAAGCTCAGGATATCTTAAGGATTTCATACTTACCACCTCCTCGCAAGGGCTTTTTGTTTGGTTTAGATTTCGGGACTGCTGTTGAGGTGGAGGCACCAGATTCTACTTCTTGCTGTTCACAAAAGCAAAAGTTACTCAGAATTTAATCAACATGAATTTCAGCTAACCTAATCACATAAACATAATTATAACCTGATTGAAACAGTTGTTACCTGATTCAGTTTCAGGTTTCCTTTATAGCTTTTTCCTTCTTGCATACTTTCCCACATTGCTATCTTCTGCCTTCGCTTCTCTTCTTCAAGCTAAGAAACAAATTCAGGATATGCACGACTAAGATTTCAGAACTAATAGAATTGCCACTGCTACAGAAACAGCTACAGCAGACTCATCAAAAACCAAGGGATCTATCTTTATGTGATACAGTATCTCCGAGCTTACAGAAGCACTTACTTTTTTAAACACCTACATCTTCCCAACCACAGAGCAACCACCCCTTCTCAATATACCCAGACTCTGTCTGCAGCTTCTTTTGAGCACTTGATGCTTTAGAAGATTTTGAAAGTAAAACAGGACCAAGTGGCAAGCTTAAATCCTGAGTTTATAAAAAGTACTGAGTAAAGAATATTGCATGTGACAGTAATTTAATGCACAACGTAGGGTTCTACAGAGGAAAATGTGTTCATTTGAAAAACAAGACAGCCAGCTATATGTTTACATCCCAATATATATTATCAATGGTTCTCCCAGCTCTCTTCTAAAGCAATTTATCCACAAAACCAAATAAATTAATGGTTAAGACAGACTGCCTTCTTCTCAACAAATAGAAAGGAAACGAGGTAGCTACTCCATCCAATCAAAGAAAGCAAAGCTCCCTGAGTCCAAGCACACTAGACCTAGACTTTCTACACAGTGGCTATTTTTTTCCACAATATGACTTTTCATTCATTTTTAACTGCCATTATTACCTGAAGCATCAGCTATACTGAGGTCTGAAAGTATCTGACTGCAAAAGTAAAAATAGAAGGAGAGCTGGGGTAAATGAGCAATATTATTGCTATGCTGATCACATCCGCTTTTCTACACTGCCACACATAGCAATGTGCTGTTCCTCATTACCTCAAGCTGTAGTTCAAACCATTAAATTACAGCAACGCTAAGCTACATTTCTAAGAACTTATATTTGCCATTAAGAACAGAAAATACACATATACAGTAGTACAGTTAATCTAAATGCCAGTAAATCCCCTCCAGCCATTCATTGTGCATATAACTAAAGTTTCTGTAGGTACAGTTTTACCTGTTAAAAAAAAAA
>VYZV01005085.1:0-40181 GCA_013401275.1 Pandion haliaetus | reverse complement strand
GGGGAACGGGGCGGCAGCGGCGGCCGCCCCCCGCCCCAGACCGGGCAGCCTCGGCTCTCCCACCTCCTCCGGCAGCCGGGTGCCGGGCTAGGCCCAGGCCGTGCCCGGTCAGAGGGTCCCGAGGGCGCTGCGCCCTGACGGGGAGCAGGGGGAGTCCTGCAGCTTCCCCCACCCAGCCAGA
The DNA here is from genome assembly GCA_013401275.1 of Pandion haliaetus. Classification (NCBI taxonomy): domain Eukaryota; kingdom Metazoa; phylum Chordata; class Aves; order Accipitriformes; family Pandionidae; genus Pandion; species Pandion haliaetus. Next base: position 40,000 of record VYZV01005085.1, on the reverse strand, counting down.
CCGTTCTCCTGCGTCCTTGGTCCCCTCAGTCTCACCCCCTTCAAGCTCTTTTCACGGTAATTTCCCGCGCAGTTGAAACCTCACGGCCGCAGGGAGGGCCGGGGCCGAGGCCGTGCAGCTCTCCTCCGGCAATGGCAGCGGCAGCGCTGCGGCAGCTCGTCAGCAGAGGGACCCGGCGTCCTGCGAACGCCGCTGCCCTTTGCAAAAGCGGCCCCGAGCGTCTCGGGGTGCCTCCCCGGCACCCCAGTCCCCCAGAGCGGACTGGTCTGACTGCAGCAGTACCGGTGAGGAGGGCAGCCATCCCTCCCGGGAGGCTGCTGGCAGCAAAAACCTCTCCTTGCTGAGGTGAGGTTCCTCCACGCTCCCCAAACCCTGCCCTGGGGAGATGCGCTGCCCTTGGCCGCCCCAGGCCTCCCTGCAGCCCACAGCCGGGCAGGGGCCTCTGCCTGAGCACATCGACCAAGAAACTAAGGAGGGGATTGGCTTTGCTGTCATTAGTACCCTAAAGCAGCACAAAAATGCCGCCAGAGGTTCCCTCTCAGCCGAGCGCAGGCTAAGTAAGTCTGGAGAAATCCAGGCAGAAGCAGGCTGGGAATCTGCTTCACGCAGATGACTGGCAGCAAGCAAGCTGCTTTCCTTTGGACAGAGTTGGCTCCCGTGCGCTTAGCCGGTGGGACTGTGCTTGTTCAAACACATGCTGCTCCCTTCCTACTACGCAGCCAGAACAGCTTCCCGCAGCAATTACAGCTCTTGGTGCTTTCTCTCCTCCATCCAAGCAGCAGCTCAGCCTTTGCTCCTGGACACAGGGTTGCCCGTAAACACCTTCCCCCTGCAGCATTTGAGACTGTTGCTCTGGCACTTCCACGTGTGTTCCTGGTCTCAGAGAGGCCATCATGGGCTGGGAACGCAGCACAGGCTGCGGCGTGGTATTCACCCTTAGCCTGTGAGATAAAATGTGCTTTCAAGTGTCACTACATCCCCTCTTACCCGCTTTAGGAATTAGGAGAACAGCAAGGAAGAGCCAGAGGTAGCACTGGGGGAGCTGAGATGGCTCAGCCTGCTGTGTCTGGCCAGGCACCTCCACTTCAACATAAAGCAGGTCGCTAGGTCCAAGGCTGATGTGCTGCCCAGCATCAGTGCTGGGCTGCTGCGGCCGAGGCACTGGGCCCCACTGGCAGGGCTCGGCTGGCAGCAGGAGGGCTTTTTTAGGAGGGTGAATGACAGTGCGGATGATGTGAACTGAAGGTAGCATGTGAAGGGAACGGTTAACCACCCCCAGGTCCCAAATCCTGCTGAATGTCACCAAGCCACTGCTTCTGCAGCCCTGGAGGAATACTTCCCCAGCCCTCAAGGCCCCCCGAGCGAGACGAGGCAGAATGATTTCTGGATCCACTGCTATCGAGGGAAGGATTTTTCATGAGCTGTGACATTTCTGTGAACCCAGAGGATGTGATAATAAGTTAAATGCTGCAGCCACGTTTGGCATAGCACAGTGATGGCTCATGCTTTTCTTTTGGGAGCATCTAGCAGCATCACCCTGAGAGTGACGCCTGGCTCATTCCCCAGGACCACAGCGTCAGAGCTGGCTCTGTTCTGGCTGGAGATCCCTGCAGTGGTGTCAGCTGGGGTCAAGCAGCTCCTGTGCTCCCTACTTAAAAAACACCCTCACCAAAGCTGTATATGAAAGCACGTAGCCAGTTTTTTTTTATAACATCTGCATTTGTTTAAAAGCAGTTAGGAGAGGGCAAGAAAAAGAGAGAGTGCTGTCATAAGCAAAAATGAAGAATTAGCAGCACTGTTGTACGTGACTCAGGAATCATGTGGTGGTAAAAAAAACATAGTCTTTAGTCATTTCAGGCAGCTGTTAAAAGGAGACCCTCTTCAGCCTCCTGGAAAGCAGGTCCCATCTCTGACAAGGCCAAATAAAACATGGACCTTTCTCCCTTAGCACAACACAGCTGTATGCCTCAGCTCTACAGCCATAATAGAATTGTAATTGAGAGCAGACAGATTCTTGGTCTCAGATGCTGTACACGAGCTCTTAAAAGCCCTTTCTTTGTAATGGAAAGTCAAAGCAATGATTTTTAAGATGTGTGTCCCCACCTGCCAACTACGAAATGGCAGATGGCCGTGGATGCAACCTCACAGCCAAACAGCAAATGAGGAGTCAGGCTGCTCTAAGAAGATTTTCCAGAAAACCACTATTATAGATTTGGCTTTGGTGCCAAGACACAATAGAGAAATGGGCTTTAATAAATTGCCTAAATATGCATTTATCTTGAAGACACAGCCACTTTGATCCTCTGAGCGTATCAGAGTCAGAGAGACTTTAATAGCTCCAAGCAAGCATTGCAATAGCTTGGATAAATTATCTGAATTTTATTACTTTCCAAGAATGATTTCTGAAGGAGTTAGTGCCCTGGGAAATGCTGGAAGCTGATGTTGTTACATGAACTCAACGCGTAGAATTTGTTTCCCTTTCCCTGGCAGGCTGGAGGGCAGCAGAAAGCAGGATAAAGCTGGGACTGCTGGGGATTGGTCATCTTAAATTGCATTGCTTCACCGAGTATGTATTTTAAGTTATGCCAAGGATGTAAGGGTAAACATCTTTTTTTTTTTTAGCATTTCAGTACATCTAAATATACCAGTGAGCAGTATTTAGAGTCAGGCCACTGTGAGCCAGGGAACTGAAAGGCAGAGCTGACGCAGTACTCATTCACAGCTCCCAGTTTTTGACTGTGTGACACAGCAACAGAAATGAAAGTTTGTTATTTTACAACCAAAGGGGCAGAAGCCAGGAGGATTTCACCCCAGTTCTGACCTTTGGTTTGGCCCAAGACCTAAAGGGGAATCCTGGAGCAACAGAAGGAATCACTGTACGTGATAAATCATCTGATTAAGTCACATTTATCATCTGATAAATGTGAAGACCTGTAAGATGCAGGAGCCCACAGCAGCACAGCTCTGAGAAAGCATCTTCCCTCACGGGAGGCCTTTGTTCTTTTCTTTTTTTCACACTTAAAAAGCTCAGTTCCTGATATCCAGGCACTACCCTGGGCACCTGGCCCATGGTTAAACATTGCCAAACCAATGTGACAAACAAAAGGTTTCACAGCTCCCTCTGCTCCCCAACGCACCAGCTGCTCCTCTCCTTCCCCAGCCAGCAGAAATGGGAAGGTGGGCCTGTGATTCCCAGCTGCTGCGAACTGCGGTGGGGCACTGGGGGCCACAGGATGCTCCTTGTACGGGTGGGAAAGGGGAGCAAGACCTCCTGCCAGCACATCTGGGATCCCCCACAACCAGAGAATACACCCAGCCATGCCCGAGCGCAGCCCCAAACCCCAACCAGACGGCCCTGGGTGCACCAGAGATGCCAGCCCAGCCTGGCACAGGGCAGGTATTCGGCATACGAGTTTCCTCTGAAGCTAAAAGACTTTTATGAGAACAAAGTGAGTGTTTTGCAGATGTAGTTCATCTGTTCCTGAGCTTTTTCTCCCACAGGTGCTCTGGCCAGGACAGCTGCTTTGTCCAGCAAAATAATGACGTGCGGTGCATGGCTGCCCTGCCCTGCCTCTGGTCAGGATGGTGTCTGCGTGAATTTGGAAAAAGCACGGATTCATTTGTCAGGGGAGATCAATAGTTTATTAACTTAAAGGTCAGTTCACCAAAGCTCCATCTTTCCTTGGGTTTGGTCCAGGCAGGTGAGGACTGGTGACGGTGTGGCTCTCCCCTCTTCACCTGGCTGAGGTAAGCTCTAGCGGGCAAGCCCAGGCAGGGCGCGTGTCGTTGCAACCGAAACCAAGCAGGGATTACCCCAGCTCTGTGAGGAACTGGTGACAATTTGTACTGTGAATTTCATTGGCAAAAGGTTTAACTCATTAAAACTATTAACAATGAAAATCAGAACATGCAGCGTAGGAAAGTGTTTACATAAGTCTGGTAAAAAGAGCAGCTCTGCAAGGTCAGAGAGGAGAAAGGAGAAGGACGTAAGACACAAAAAGATTCCCCGCTCCCATGTAAAAAATAGTCCACAGAGAAAAAATAAGGATTGTATAAGTTATTTTTTAAAAATCTGTAAAACAACATAGCCAAGGATATTTTAAACACAATTATATAAACACCACGTGACTTACTATTAAGAGAGAGCATGAAAAGGTTTGTTTCAGGGAAGGGTTTTGTAGAATCAAGAGTTTCCTGGACGGATCCCTGGAATGTCTTTTTTGGAAACAGATGCCCAAGAAAAATCACTGCCGTGAACAGGAGGATTTTGTGAGAGAGGGGGGTATACCCAGTGAAACAGGGGAAGGATTGTAATGCAAACTGCCAGAATAGATTAACTGGGACACCATCTCATTTAGAGGAGGGATCTAGCTTGTTCCAGAACTGAATTAACCAGCAGTTTACTAGCAGTTCCAGGAGGGAAATACATTTCATGGTAAGGCTGTGACCCCACAGGCTGGTCCGTGCAGATCAACCCCCCCGAGCCCCTAAGACTCCCTTGTAGACACACAGGTTTTGCCTGCCTGCAGTTACCTGCAGGGCAAAGCCCTGCCGGACTCACTGGCCTGACACGCCTGCAGAGCCACATGGATCAGCGCTTGCTTTGGTCCTCAAATCTCCAGTTATTGCCACAGCCAGAGTGAAACAGCTACCAACCGAATCTGAACAGGAGTGCCAGAGGAAGCTTTAGGGCACCGCTCCGGCAACCACCTAATTCATCGTTTTACGTATGTACAGAGCATGGTGCCGGCCGTTTGCAATGCAGGTTTATATCAGCCGTCACCTAGCAGAAAAGGGTACCGAAAATTGAGCCAGAAACAGCTCTTTCTTCGCAGATGTGTGAAGTCCTGCGTCCTTTGCAGCGAGGGCTCCTGCCAGCTGCTCAGAGCGGGCAGATCAGTAGGATTTCTGCAAAGAACCAAGCGTGTGTACATGGATCATGCATCGGTCCCTGCTCACGAGGAGTGTTTGAGAGTATTAATATCACCGCTTGTCTGCTGCCTTTCAGGACTTGATCATTCAGGGTACGATCCAATCTCTGCTTAACATATTGCTATAGAAACGCACTGACAGTGATATTAAAGCTATCAAACTTACGAGCGAATGCTTGACAGCACCATGTAAACTCTCCCAAAGCTGAAAAAATAAACTTTTGTCCTAAACATTTGGCAAAACTGGGCTGGCAGTTGGTGGAAGTCCTGGATGGATGCAGCTGCTGAACTTTACCCGGCCATAAGACATGTCTGACAGCAGAACTGCACAAACAGCTTCTTTTCACAGAGCTTGTTTGATTTCACCATCTCACAGAAAGTCTTGTCAGCTGGGAGGCCGAGGCGAGGAACAAGAGAAAATGAGAGCAGATTAACATTTTAAATAAACAAACATTGCACGTAACAGGCGGTGCAATTCGTTCCAGTGTTGGAGGAGAGAGAATTGAAAAGCCGTCGCTTTTTAAGGGCATCTTTCGCATGTTTTTAAAGCAGGAATAAAGCAGCTTTACAGCAAGTGGGAGAATTAGCCCCAAGACTAAACTATAACGAAATACAAATGCTTGGATGCGTTTGAGCAACAGGCAGATATCCAGCAGCTCTGCCAGGTAACCTGCCTGCCCACCGCAGCCGGAGCCCAGCTTGCTGCAGCCGTGCCCCAGCAAGCCCAGGAGCTGCAGCGCTTTCGGCTTTTCTGCTCTGAAGGGAATCCCCCAAACCCCTCATTTTTGTTACCAGGGAAGAACTATGGTGCCAGCGATTCTGCCACAACTACTTACCATTGGTGCAGGTTTCATTTGTTACACAGGAGCCGCCGAGGAGGCTGAAACCTTCTTTACACTTGAGGCAATTTCCACTGGAGCCCTCGCAGGCTGAGCAGTGGTCATCGCACCTGTGGACAGAGACCCTGCCACGGTCTGAACCAGCACCGACACCCTGACCCCAGCCATCTAAAATAGGCTGTCAGCCAGAAAACGCGTCTGCCAGCACTGTGACATCCAGACCGAACTGGAAGATGTGGAAAATGGCGAATCTGAAGCTGGAAAAGTTGTTGAAGCCCTGGGAAAAATGGGCTCGGTGGTGCCAGCTTGGTGCCCAGTGGCAGCTAGTGACATCCCAAAAGCGCTCGCCTGCTGGGAAGGCTCAGCAGGACACGCACCTCTCCTCCCCGCTATCCCAGTTAGAAAAAGGGCTGTGAGGGGAACCTGTGCAGCTCCCATCTGTTTGCTCAGAGAAAAGAACCCAGCAGCCTCCTGCCTGGGGACAGCTGCCTGTGGACACCATACCCGAAATCCCTGGGAAGGGGTGCTGGTCCCTTGTTCCTCCCCGCTGGAGAGCCAACGCGGGCGAGTGAAACCCTGGGCAGGCAGGGACTGTGTTGTGCATTCCCATGTCACCTATAATCCTTCCCTTTCATGTTCACTTTAATGAGGCTGAATCCACTCCCACTCCCCACTTAAAGTGCGGAGTGCCAGAGAGTGGGAGCAAATTGCTGCCTCCCGGCATCTCCCCATCTCCCGCACGCAGCCCCCATGCTGGGCCAAGGAGCAGGCGAATGCTCCTCCAACATGGCCATGGGGTAAACGGAGCAGGTTTGACTGAAAGCTAGAATATTTACCTAAACATTATTGTTCCTCCCACACCTCCTCCAAAGAGCCTGGGGCCAGGGCTGAGCCCCTTCCACCATAGCCCTAAGACATCTTGGCTGGCTGGCTCTGGCGGGGGAGCGTGCAGCTTTGCTGCTCTTAAATCTATAGGGCAGGGGTGTGTGAGGTCCAGCCCCATGGCTGCCCTGGCTCCCTCATCCCTATTTTAATTTCCCTGGTAAACAGCTCCAGCTGTGAGCTGTTTTCAGCACAATTTTTTTTTTTTTATCATCCCTGCCAGTGCTCCCTATCGGTCCCGGCTTTGCTCCGGTCGCGATCGGGGAGGTAACGTACCTCTTGCAGACTTTGTTGGGCAGCCCGTGGCTGTCGGCAGGGTAGAAGCCCTCACGGCAGGCAGGGACACAGCGCCAGTGGGGTGCAGGGGCCTCGGGAGCACAGGGTGCGCAGTCCTCCTCGTCTGGCCCTGCGGGGACAGGGGAGACGGCAGATGACGTGGGCAGTTTTGGAGACGGGAGCCACGTCGCACCAGCGTGGCCGGGGCCCCGCATGAGATTTGGGGCACCGGCTTGGCTCTGCCGCATTCGTGCCCGGGAGCGAACAAGCTGCTTGTTGTGCCACCAAGGTCCTGCGCAGCTGCTTGGCTCCTACACCAAAACACACAGCTTCCACCCCAAAAAACCCAGCTCCCATTCCAAAAAACCTGGCCAGGACCCAGCGTCCTGCCCCTCTGCAGAGCCAAGAGCGGGCCGTAGGGGCTCGGCAGGGGACAGCACATCAAAGTCCCCTCTGGGGCATCAGCCACTGCTCCCAAGCATGCACCGGTTTAGCTTTCCCACCCTATGCAGAATAAAATGTGGAAAAAAAGATGCTAAATTGGGCTGCGGAGTAGCTGGAGGAGGGAAGGGCTCGGGAGAGGAGCTGGGAAAGCAGAGGGCCCCACTCTGACGCCAGCACATTGCAGCTGGACAGCAAACCTCAGTGATGGAGGTGGTATTATTAGAGGCCTTCCATGCACCAGGCTTGAGAAATGGTTATGCAGGAAAAGGAGACGAGAAAAGGCTTGAAAAATAATTGTGGTGAAGTACATTTACACTGACTGGAATAAGAATTAGAAGGGAAGTAATTTTCTTAAGGGATTAAGAGCCCGTTCCCCTCCACGCTTGCCAACAAGATCAATAAATATTTTGGATTTAGTCTTAGGAAATTGCCCATGTATGATAGATGAGATTCACGCCACTGAACATGAATTGTCTAGAGATCATATTATCATCAGATCTATGATGATTTCGAGGGCAGACACAAACATTAACAATGGAAAATAATTGGACTTTCAAGAAACAAAAAAAGGCAGTATTTGAAGGGAACGCCGAGTGACTTCGGGCAGCGGGGGGAAGCCAGCAGTGGCCAGCCTGGCCCCACAGGGCGGCCGGGATAACGCGCCTTGGCTGCCTGACATTTTTATACGCTGCAAAGCCATCTTCCATCACTCCGAGAGGGTTTTACGGCCTCCCCCGCAACCTTATTAAGCTAAAACACCTGGCTTCAGAGGGATCAGGAAATAAAGAATGGCTCTAATAAAAATGTAAAAACTCCCTAAAAACCTTTCTAATATGAATATATTCCCAGCATCTCGCAGGATGTGCTGGAGAGCTGGGATTGCTTCCCCTCTAGCACACTCTGCCTTGGCTCGGGGTGGGTACAGTGGGCATCAGCTCTTGACGCATGAGGGTTTTGGGGTTTTGCATGGGGATGCCGTGGGGCGAAGGACGTACCTGTGCCGGCGGGGCAGCTCTCACACCGCCGGGGCTCCCGGCTGAGGTACATGGTGGGCTGGCACTCCGGCACACAGCTCTCTCCTGCGAGGCTGCCGGGAAAGCAGAGAGCATGTTTGCACCTAAAACTACAGGCTCTGGGGACTTGACACAGCCTGTCCCCATCTCCACATCCCCCAGTGCCCTACAGCCTGCAGCGCATGAGGTGTCGGAAAGCCAGCCAGTGCTTCAGGAGAAATTAAGATTCCTGCCTGGACCACAGGGATAGGACAGCTACAGGTTCCTTAATTAAATGTCCAGGAGGAAATGAATTATTTTTTCCCATGGGCAGCCAGCCAGGCTCTCCCTAAGACCTTTTGCACCATGAGGCTCCCCAGAATAAAAGGAAATTGGTTCAGTGCTGCGGCCGGGCCGGTGCTGCTTCACAGGGACGATTTGAAGTCCCAGCTTAAAAGGATATCGGACAATAAAAAGCAAGTGCCGTGCAGACTCTGTCTGACAAGTGCCTCCACTTTAGCTTTTCTGAGGGAGTAGATAATCTTTTGGCAGTGGCGATTTCTTTGTCTGAGAGAGCCCCGCTGCTACACCGTGGCTCTGGCTTACTTACAGCCCCTGAATGATACAAACTGCTACAGGATTGTACTTCCAGGTGCACTTTGGGATGGAAAACAGCTTCTCCCCAGTGCTGGCACTGCTCACTGGCACAGCTGGGCTCTGCATCCCACAGGAGCCACAGGGCCAGCAGCAAGGGCACCTGGTGCTCCTCACAGGGTCAGGGCTGCTCCGCCTGCAGCCGCACTGCTGGAAAACCACTATCCTATACTAGCCCCACTCAACAGGTACATCGGATAAAATTTTCCTGCGTGGATGAAGCTGAAGGAAAAGTTTCTGCACTTGCAGGGAGCATTTTCAGCCTGCCTGGAGCAGCCTAGCCCGGTACCAGCTCTGCCAGGTGAGCAAAACCAAGCACGCTTTGGCTGGGATGTCTCTGACAGAGCCACCTGAGACTTGGGAGGCAATGTGCGCTTTGCAATGTGCAGTGTAAACATTTTCAATGTTTTTTTCCCCACATTTGAGATGCTGTGATGCCAGGAGCTGCTCTGGATGCAGGTCACCAAATTTGGATGAGCACTTCTGAGCCTGCAGCATAGCACTTACCCACCACCCTGGCAAGAGCTGGAGAAAAGCAAATTAAATTTCAGTTGTGCTTTTCAGCTAAGAAAGGGACACGAATCACCACCTTTAAATTCCCAGACCTCCAGTACTCCATGCCACAGCTGTCATACCATGGAAGCAGGATCTCAGGTCTTTAACTAATTCATTTTCTAATTTCCCATTGGTTTTCCCAAACTTAAACCACTGGTACCAATGCTGCAGGTATAAACTCCTCCCATGCTGGTGTTTTACCTGAATCCATCTTTGCATGCAGTACATTTGTCTGCTTCACCGACACATTTTTTACAGCTTTGATGACATTTCAGACAGCGTTTCTGACCTTTCAAAAAACAAAGTGAGGCAGGGAGAATAAAATCTGGACAGTGATTTGCAAGCGGCAGTCAGAGCCGCAAAGCCCCACTGCACCCCAACACCAGCTCCCCGGAGCGGAGGAGCATATCCCCCACCCCTATGAGTCCCTGCTATTGCAGATGACCTTATCTGTCACTGCTTGTTAAGAAGAAATACGCTTTGCAAGCAGCTAGGATCATTAATTACAGACTTCTAATTAAGAGCTGAGTTGAGCGCCTCTGCTTTGCACTACCCTCTGAACACCCAGAGGTTTTCCTCCTCCCTTCACTGTGCAAAGCAGGTTGAGGGGGGGAAATTCAAAGCCAATACTCAAAAATCAAGGTGTTTTCTCTACCCATAGCACTTAAAATAGAAGCAACCCCTGCATATCCTCATGCTACAGCTTGCAAGTGATAAAACCCCTTACGTTCCTCGGCGTAAAACCCGGACGGACACAGCACCACACAGGTGCTCATCTCCTGGTGATGGTAGAGGCTCCGCTTGCATGCCGTGCACTGGGTAGGTCCCCTCCCAACGCAGCGCTCGCAGCCCTTGTAGCACCGGCGGCACCTCCGGGCACCTTTGTCGCCGAAAAACCCCGCAGGGCACGAGCTCACGCACATCCTGGGGAAGGAACCGAGAGCATCTGGGCTTTGGTGCCAACAGCCAGCCACCTCCTAGTGGTCAGGCACCAGCCGCTGTCCCCTTGCCCGCAGCGTTCGGGGCGTCCCCTAGCCTTGGTGGCATTTACTTCTTATTTTTAAGATTTAGGGTGTCTTGAATGTTGTGGCTCTGTAATAAAGAGCCGGGGACTCTCTTGGCCAGCAACGCCAACTATGGGTAAACTTTCCCCATGCCAGCCCAAGAGATTGAGGTGTGGAAACCCCAACTCCAGAAGTGATTTGGCACCTCAGCTAGCTGTCCTTTGGGCATAGGTGATCCCAGCCGGTGAAGCCAACGCTTCTTCCCCAGCATGATTACATGGCCAGGGTCCTTCAGGGCTCTCCAGCTCCACGTCCCCCACCCCACCGTACCCTAGTCCAGGGCAGGGATCCCCACACCTCCTCCTCCCTCCATTTTATCTCTCATATGCTTCTTTCTCTGTGCAAACACCTATCACCCGTGCTGCGGTGTGAGCCTTGGGGAAAGGCGCTGCCACCGCCCAGGGACCCTGTGGGGACACCCCACCACCCCTCACCTGCCAGTTTTCATGCTGCCCAGGCTGTAGTGGATGCAGTTCAAGCACTGGTCGGCGTTAGGGCCGTCGCAGCCCTGGTCGCCGCACTCAGGGTGGCACGGACCTGGCAAGGGAGAGACCAGCTCAGCAGGGGGAGAGGCTGAGCATCCCCCAGACCCCGCTGCCCGGGTGCTCTAAGCACACCCTCCCTGGACTGATGGACATGGGGAAGGGGCGGGGGACCCTCCACCTATTTTCTCCTATATCTATTATCTTACAGATCTTATATATCTTCTCTATCCTGTGGAGTGGCATGGCTCCAGATGCTCGGTTCTCCTCCAGCTCGTCCTCCACAGCATGAATCCTACCCAGCCATCCTCTGGCTGAACACACTGGTGCAGGAGCAGCTTTGAAATTGGGGCTGGACCCATTCCTCGGGGACCAGCAGGGACGCCCGCCCATGCCCACGCTGGGGCGGAAGGTGGGCAGAGGAGCTTTTTTTACTCCTCAGACGGCTGCACCACCAATTTGTGGTGGGAGTGTTGGGATGGGGCGTTTTGCTACCTTCTAATTTCACCATCCTACTGCCCCGTGCTGGCCGCAGGCACTGCTCCTCCCAGCCTGCCTCAGCCCCGGGCAGGATCAGGCCTCATGGTTCCCCCAGTTTGTCTGGGTTTGCATTTTCCCAGGTACTTCAAGGGGGACAACATGGCAGCTCGGATGGTGCTTACCTGCGTACTCCTCCTCCTCCTCTGCCACCTCCACGTGGCTCTGCAGGAAGGCGGCTCTCGATGGCTCCATCTCTGATGCCGACACCTCCAGCGTCCTCCCGCGGGACTGGGGGCTGCCCAGAGTGGTGTAGGGGTGCTCGGCCGTCCCGTAGAAGAGGAGGCTCCACTCCTTCAGCTTCCCTGTGGGGCAGGCACAACGTCACGATCCCAGTCCCCGTCCCGCTCCTCCCCAGGAGACCTGGCTTTGGGGGAAGCAGGAGGAGGATGGACCGGACCATCAGGGCTTCACCACTGGCTCGGCAATGCAGAAGCAAACAACAAACACCCAGAAATGTTCATGAGCCTCTGAGCTCCCAGCCTGCATGAATGCAGGTGTTTAAGGCACCTACAAGAGTTTTTTTTATTCTGTAACTCGTCTGACGAACCACAGCATCACCATAGCCTTCATACTCAATGTGCAGAGAGATCCATTAACTTTAAAAGCTCCATAATGGAGGAGTATTTCTGTCTGATAAAAGCTGCCCAGCACACGCTGGGTTATTTCTTGCTTCTGTTCCAGCCACCCCCCTATCCGACATGTCAGAGATCTGAGCTCAGTGTCCCCCAAAACACTGTGGGGACCACTGGAGCCTGCACTGCACCGGGGGGCTGGGGACCCCCCATGGCCTTACACCCATGCCAGGGTCCTCCCCGACCCACACTGCGTTGGGGAGGGGGTCCAAAAACCACTGCTGCTTCTTTCCAGCGCTGTTTTTCTTTCAATTCCCCATCAATGTGAGTCACTTCACACCCGTGGCACACTCAGCTTTAACTACTAATCCCTGCATTTCCAGGAAGGGCTTAAAATTTCCAACACCTAAATCCCTTGGCTCTCTGAAAGGGCTGAGAGGATCCACCTGCTGCAAGCGAGCAGCACTGGTGTGGAGCCTGTGAAGGGGCGAGCTTGGGCAGCATCAGCTAGGGAAGAGCTCAGCCACGCGCCTCCACCTAAAGAATTAAATTTGCTTTAAATCTAAAATGTCCTGCGTGAGGAAAGCCCGGGCTGCATAGCGCTGATGCTGGGGATGCAGCAGTGCCAGCGACAGGACACCCATAGTACTTAATTGGTATTAAATTAACCAATTTAATTGGTTTAATTTAATGGTCTTAAATTAACATTTAATACCTGTTTCTGCCGTGGGCTGGGAACATCATCCCTCTTTTTTCCTCCTGCTTTGCCCTCTCTGCTTCAAACACAGTGCAGACCCTTTTGGGTGGGTTGACTTAATACACTTATTTTCATTTTGTTTTGCAAAGCCGGGTAAAGCCCTGATGCCCACGAGGGGCTCAGAAACACCCACCGCAAACTGTAAATACAGGGGGAAAAGCAGCTCTGTGGGCGCTTCACTGCTGCTCCCCGAGTTCAAAAGATTTCGGGTGAAGGCAGCAAACAAACACTTTCTGCACAATGAACCCCCACGTGCGCCTCCCGCCAGAAAGTTGCGTGGGAGAGGTTTTTAATATACTCCTGGCTTTCTATCAATGAGCGTGTGGATTTTAACACCCCCACAACGCACGCCAGCCCCAGGCAGGGTGCTTCATGCCCCACTGCCACCAGCCGGTAAGGCAGCTGCCCCTTCCCAGCGGGGCTGGATCCCGCCAGCCAGGCTCCTTTGCCAGGAAGGGGTCAGGCAGCAGGCGGCCAAGCCAGGGAGGGGGGGGACACGGCGGGGTTGAGGACATGCAGGGGGCTAGGCTGAGCCCAGCCACCCCCTGCCAGTGCAATGGTAGCCCGGGGAGGATGTCCATCCGTCTGCAGCCCGAGGGGCATCGTCCCCTTGTGCCGTTGCACAACCAGCCCACACGCCAGATGTCCCAGCAGCGAAGCAAAACAAACAAACAACAATTACAGCTCTTGGGTTTCCTCGTTTTGACTCATTATGGTTTAATTTTGGAAACCTGGCTCTTGGTTGCAATGAGCTTGCTGGTGGGAGAAAATCCACTCCTGGCTCAGCCAGACCGGCAGCCTCCTGCGCTCAGGGCTGAGTTTTATTCCCATTTTTGAAAAATTCGGGCAGTGCAGTTTTGCTGAAGACCGTAAAACTCGCAGCTAAAGTTACGGCCAAGCGAAGCAGCCTGCAAAGAGCTTTGGGGGTGAGGGGGACCGGCAGGCCCTGGGGGACATGGGTGCTGTGGGACCCTTACCTTGCACCGCGGGGTTGCGCACTTGGGATGGCGTGTCGTGGATCTCCAGGGTCCACTCCCCCGCTGCCCGCTCCCCCCAGCAGTGGACGGTCATGAACTCCCAGCCCTTGAACCCCTCGTTGGAGTGGTCGAACACCCTGCAACGGTAATGCCGTGCATCAAGAAGTGTGACTTTGAATGTCTTATTTCATCGGAAAAGGTAGATGGTAATTAAGGATTTTAGGGATTCTGGCATGCACCCACCCTTGCACGGAACCCTCCTGCAGCTGAGACCCAAGCATGCCCCCCACCTTCCCAAAAAACCCAAGCAAACTTGCAGCGACACCCTAAACGAGGATGCTGCCCAGCCTAGACACGTGCTGGCTCCGGCTGCTCTTACCTCCTGGCAAGGAGCTGTGACCTGGTCCCTGCTGGAGAGATGAGGCTGATCTGGAGGTCACCCCGGCGCGGGTGCGAGATGCTAAGCCGCACCACGACGTGCTCCAAGTAGAGCACGTGCTGGTCGCGGTGCTCAGCGCAGGCGCTGCTGAGGGTGCTGGCGCGCAGCACGTGGTCCGCTCGGATGTACCTGCCAGGGATGGGCAAATCGTCATGTTGGGGACAACAGTGGTCCCCGGTTCCCAGCAGCATGGACACCCAGTTATATTTGAATCCAGTCTCCTACTGTTTCATGGCAAAAATTATCTCATCCTCCATTGCAACACAGTGTCCTAGCATGGGAATTTGCTGAATTGCTTGATGGTAACGAGATGGGTTTGAACTGCCTCTAAGATCTATGCCTTATGGGCTGCAAGGGCGCTGCTTTATTATAATTATCCGCGCAACGTTCCTCTTTGGGTTGTAATTAGTGTCTGTATCAGATAAATAGTTTCATGAACACGCTTGGCTCCAAATTCATTCCTGTTTTGCATACGCAAGTCTTTCCAAAGGAACTGCTTTCTGATGAACAACTCGGCTTGTTCTACAGCCAGGCAGTGGTAAACCAGGAGGATCCATTTGGTCAGATCCCTGATCGCACCCTTTAACCTAGCAGGGACAGACCTACCAGGGATGAGATGTGAACCTAAGCTGGTTTGAACCTGAAGCCAAATTCAAAGCGACCCCAGGCACTAGAAATTTGGGAACCCTTGCAACAAAGCACCAGTTTTTGGTGTCTTCCATCAAGATGAGATGTTTGGTGGAAGAGGGAAGAGAGCCCAACACACCACCACTCATGTAGGACCCAGCAGGCAAGTTGGTTTTGGTCTCTCACTGTCAGCCCTCAGAAATTCCCTGCTGATCACCCGCCTGGGAAGCAAAAGCATGGAAAGGGCAAAAATAAATCACCCAGCATCAAAGCTGGTCACAGAGAGCCCCCACAGGACCTGCCCCGAGCTGAGCCGTATGCACAGACCCCGGGTGGCCACTTCTGGGTCACTAAGCAGACTTTGGGGTGACGGTGCGGGTTGCTCTGACCGTAAAATCCATGAACATCACCTCACCTGCACATGGTCTTGCCCCAGCCACCCTGACTCCTAATCTCCCTTTTGAATGCTGGGACAGCAGCTGAGCCTTTGCATCACAAGAACCAGCTCCACCAAAGCTCCTTCCAAGTGGCCATGTGCCCCGGGAGGGCCCCCCCCCCATGACACTCACTTGGGCACCCTGTCCAGGCTTCCCACGCAGATGTGCTGGGGAGGCACTGCCTTCCACTTCTTGGCTTCCACCACAATAGCATCTGCATCCACCAGACCGAAACCATATAGATGGCTAACTGGAAAGAGAAAAGACTCAGAAACCCACTGCCTTCCAAGCAGGGGCCAGCAGGAATTCCTCAGAGCTTGGTGGAGCATCCTCCACCCATCAGGGAAGGCATGGAGTTGATCCTGTTGGATACAAGGTGCTGCAACACATGGAGCTCATCATCCTGCCCGAGTTATACCCCAAATCCACACTGTCACCATGGAAAACCCATTGCCAGGAGCAGCCCACCGAAAGCAGCAGTCAACGCTGCAGCTCAGGAGAGCCTCCATCAAGTAAGGCTTCCAAGCTTCCACCAAGCAAGGCATCCAAGCCTCCACCAAGAAATGCTTCCAAGCATCTTGCCCCACACATTACTGCCCTCTCCTCTCTCCACTCAACAGCCTGATGGTAGGAGCACCCAAGCCAGCTGGAAGCAGACATCCAGGGTGAATATTCCCATGAGCGAAGCTCTGAGGACCTTTATTTTCCCTTTCATGGCCATTTTCACCATGCCGCCTCTGCTCCCGCGGAACCCTCACCTTTATGCCCCGCGCCGTTGGTCTTCCAGTCGGCTGCTCGCAGGTGCACCGGCCGTGAGGTTTTGACCAGCAGATGCTGGACGTCCCTCCAGGTGAGCAGGGGGCTGCAACAACACACGGCTCATGGGATGGCTCTGCTGCTCCCAGTCTTCTCAGCAGCAGCAGGGACCCCCATTAGGTTAAAAAAACCCCCAAACCTCTTTTCTTCTCCAAAAGAGCATGAATCAATGATTTAAATGCTGATGCCCTGCCTGGAGGTTGGCCATCATCTGGGGCACCCCAGCAGAGGGGAGTGTCCCAGGGAGGGATGCCATGTGCCCATGGGCATTGTAGGATTTATTCCTGGTCAATGGTATTTATCTCTCACGCTCTGGGGCATAACTGGCGCAAATCAGGAAGGTTTTCCCCATTTTCTTGTAGGAGATCGGGAACAAAGCACATCCTGAGGCAGGGTACCAGGCTCAGCAGCTCGCTGACACACACGATGCTGAGCAAACCTTCCCTCTATAGGAATAACAGCAAAAATTGCTGGAAATACCCTGGGTTGCTCATTTAAGAGAAAAATGAAACCCAAAGTGTTTCCAACCGCCCCCCTCCCCAGCCTGGCTTTGCATGAGGTTTGGGTGTTCAGGGTGCTGGATGCTGAGCACTGCATGCTTTTGAGCCTCCCCCAAGACCCCAGCCCAGGAATATTGCTGAAGAATTTTCCACGCTTTTCTTACAGTCAGTTCTTCAGCATCTTGAGCTGGGATTTATATTGCTCTCGAGCAACATTTAAGAAAAGAAATTCAATTCATTCCTTCTCATCATAATGGAGTGTCTGAGCACCAAGTTCTGGTACTTAATGTTGCGTTTTATGCCTCAGCTAAACAATTCAAAAATTACATCTAAAGCTCTTAATATATTTGTAATGAAAACAGCATCTCCAGAAACATGCTCACCCGACCTGGGTGCTGGGATTAAACCAGAGGAGAGGGACTGGAGCTGACACGCCATGATCACCATCCCTGGATGTGAGCGCAGTGCTGCCCTGCAGCTTATTCCCAGCCTTATTTTTATTTCCACCCCATAATAATAATAATAATAACAATAGTGAGAAGCTCATGAGAAGATGCTCCACGGAGCAACATGAGGATGCCCAAGGGGTGACTCTCATCCACCGTGGGGGCTGCTCCTGGGCTGGGGGACCATGATGGGACCAGGATGGGGACAAGAGGCAAAGAGCAGCTCGTTTGAACCGGGGAGCACGTCACTGCTGGTCACACCATGTGGGTTTTTGACATTATGCAAAAGTAGTCCTTTTCCCCCAGAAATGAAACACTTGCTGAAAACCATCACTTCTACAGACATTTTCCATTTTCTCTGATGTTTTCTGACATTTTTTTTCCAGGAAGTATTTATAAAACTCCTGTTGGAGCCAGCTGTCAGTCGTTTCAATGTACCAAATGAAAAGCCTGACTTATCTCACCAACCCCAACTTTTCAACAGATGGCAACAAGTGAAGAATTAGCTCAATAAAACACCTGCAGGAAGATTAGATGCAAAACAACAACACTGTATCAAACCTTGCCAAAAAGGAGCAATTTAGAATAACTTTGCCCCATTTTGAGTTGCTCCGGAGTTAAAAAAAAACCACCTTTCTTCTTTCTGGTTTTGCTCGCCAGGTACTAAATGTGGAAACATTTCCCCCGCAAGCCAGTGGCAAGGTTACACTTACTTTGCCTCCAAAGCCAAGGCGATGATGCCTGCGACCATGGGGGCAGACACGGAGGTGCCGGTGTGGCCGTCCGTGCAGCGGTGCCGGAGGTCCGTGGTGACCTGCAGAGAGAGAAGCTGCAGCCCCTGCGCTGCTGGAGACGGTCCCGGCGCAGGTGCTACCCCATCAGGCACCCCAGGTTTGCTTGGGATGCTGCCAGCGGGGAGCAGAGCCTGCAGGTACCCTGCCATCGGGGTGTTCTGAGCCCCGCAAAATGGGCTGCAGATACATTTGGTGCAAGAGAAAACACCCCTGCTTACATTTTCCTTTGCTCAAAGGTGCAAAAACTATTTGAAGGGGGGGGGGAAAGGCAATTTTGCTGTGGGTCAGCTGGAGGAAAAGCCATGGATGGAGTGGTGTGAGCAGGGCAGGGCTGGCATGGGTGTGCACCCATGGGTGCATGTTGAGCTGTGCCATGTTAAACACTTTCCTTAAAAGCTTCAGTTCCTGGTGCCAGGTGAGGATTTCCATTTGCATGGGGGAAAAAAAGAAAAAAAATAAAAGCCATTTCCAGCTTTTTCTTTTCAGGGCAGAGCACGATGCTTGGGTACCAAAAGCTCGGAGAGAGGAGGTAGACAAAGAGATGCCTCGTCCATTACTTTTTTTAAAAGGCTCCTGGGTTTTGAGTTAATCTGGTGATTTTTGGAGGTGGCAGGGAGGGACATGCCACCCCATTTCTCCCTTAGGTGCCCCTGGGAGCTGCTTTTTTGCCCAGTGATGCTCCAGCAGCCCTGGGTTGGTGCTGGCCTCAGCCATGCAAACACTCCTTAGTGCCATGAAAATGGGTCCAACAAGGCACTTGGATTCTGGAAATTAATCTTTTAGGGGCCAAACAAATCACTCTTGAATTAAAAAAAAACACCAATGAATTGCAAAAAAACCCCATTTTTGTCAAAAAACTAATTTGGGTGGAAAACTTCCTCCCAGTTTGTGTAAGGCGCTGTGTCAGTTGGGAATGTTTTACTGCCTGAGGTTCGGATGATGCACAGGGACATTGGTAACAAAAGGCCTTGCTGTGATGAGACCATAGCAGCTGTTGGGACAGGGCAAATACAGCCAGGGCAGCAGGGAAAACCAGGCTGATCTACATGTGCACACACTTTCAGGCAATTCCTGGGCTCCAAAAAGTCTCTGCTCCCCATTTGGGGTTGCCACATCCCTGCCAAACACCTCCATGCTCCCTCTTTTTTCTCCATCTCACACTAAAAATCCTCAAAATTCCCTTTTTATAAGCATGACAGGACAGCAAGCAGGCACTTTGGCGGACAGGTAAATATTTGCACGGGTATTTTTGCAAACCTCCAGCCCTTTCACCCATTTACCAGGGGAAACGCCACATCCCTGAGCTCTTCCCAAGGACCAGAGCAATTTTGGCCCCACCATAAAAAAGCATGAGCAAAACCCACTGCAGGGCTAAGGGCAAAGCCCGGCTCTTACAACTAAGCCCTCATCCAGCCCAGCTGCACAGAAAACACCCAGGGGACGCTGCCCCACTTGACGTCAGGGTAAAACTTACTATTTTCCGCTCATAAAAAGCCCCGCTGCTGTAGGTGGTGGCGAGGGTAGAGGCACACTCCTCCAGATACCAGGGCTTGTAGCCGTTCTCAGTGGTGCTGCTGATGGAGATGGTGTAGATGCTGTTGGTGTAGCCATCACAGGAGCAGTAGTCACCCTCTCTGCCGCCGTTCCCCGATGCCCAGACGAAAATGGACCCCAAGCCCCTGCGGCCCTGCGGGCAGAGAGGGGACAGGGGGTGAGAGGAGGCCTTTGTTTGTCCAGGATGAGAGGCTACCTCAGCACTTGGAGGAGGGGGAAGCCCTCCCTGGTGTTGGGATGCCATTGGTAAGTCTGATTTTAGGGTCAGGATGTAGGCTTTGGTGAGGGTGGAAGGATGGGTCCCATCCTGCCCAGCGCTCAGCCCCCACAAACGCGCCCCTCGGCTCAACCAGCCCCAGTTTTGCAGGCAGCGACTCCCCGCAAGGATGGGAGAGCCTCCAGCGACAGGGATTTTGGCATCTGCCTTGGGGTCTCCTGGGGGAAAATATCTGGGGTGCTCAGAGCCAGGCAGTAACACCGGCACGGCACTTTCTGGGGTGCAGGGATGGCCCCGTGGGAGGAACTGGCAGGCAGCCCCCCGAAACCCACTTCTCCCTCCCCCTGAGCCTGCAAAGCCCCTCACAACCCCCCCCCAAACCATCAGAAACCTCCCCCTGGCCTATCCGCTACGTTCCTTTTGTCTGTTTTCTATTTTTTAATCCCAGACTTTTCTCCCCACTCCATTGCTTGGCAGGAACAGCTGATGGAGCCATCCCCACTGGGTACAGCTGTGGGAGCCCACTGGGAACTGGGGGGGCGGGAGGGGTGCGCCAGCCACCCGGACCTCCCCAGAGCCAGGGGAAAATCCCGCCCAGCAGCGGCAGCCGTGGTGCCAACGAGGGGCCCCTAACGAAGCTGATGGCGCGGGGGCGAACCGCTCCATCCTCCATCCAAACCGCTGCCAGGGCACCCAGGGTGCCTGCACCCCCAGGAATAATCCAGCCCGGTGGGGGTTCACAAAAAGGGTGCTGCGGTCCCAAGGGAGGATTTTTGGTGACCCAAGGGGGTTCAGGGCAGGAAATTAAGTGGCTGGATCGCTTCCCTGCCCCATAAGGCAGGGCTCTCCGAGGAGGGCGGCACGCTGCTGGTCTTGGCAGGCGATGGAAGCACACAGTGGCGGAGCAGCCCCATCCTCCCCGCAGCTACTCCTGCCATGGAGAGATTTCGGCACTAGCCTGGGCAGATCTGGTGTTTACCTCCCTCCCACTGCTCTGCAGCAGCTTCCTCCACAAAAAATAATAATAATAAAAAAGCAGCTTTGCTCCGGAGGAATTCACCGGGATTTATTGTGGGTTTTAAGCGCCGGGGGGAGAGGGATGGTTTATTACCTGTCTCGCCCTCCTCCTGGGGCAGAGGCTCTCTGAGCTGACCCTGCCTCTGGATACACAGGCTAAGTCAGGCTCTTTCCTTACTTTATGAAAGTTTTCATTATCTGGGCTGCCTCCCAGCCAAACTGGGTGGGTATTTCCCTAGCAAAGATTTAATAGAGCTGTCTGGAGCTCTGCAAGAAAAAGTGCAATTGCAAAGGGAATTATTGCCCTGCCCTGCATCATGGAGAGTTCGACCCAGCTCGCCAGCCCACCAGGTCTGCTGCTGGCATCTCCAGTCCTCTTTCCAGGGTTTCCTGGATCTCCAAGTCAGCAGCATCCCAGCCCACGTGCTCGGCGCAGGCAGCGACCGTCCAGCTCTCCAACACTAAAATGCACCCGTCTCCAAGGACCAGCCCTGCTGCATGCAACCCAGGCTTTCCTAAATCACTAATCGGAGGAATAAAACCAGGCACCGATTGCCAAAGGCATGTTGAGACATAGTAATGATTTTGACTGGGATATGTAGACAGGCAGCCCAGACCTCCCTTGCATCCTGCACCCCGAGCATCGCAGCCATGGGTGCCAAGAAAGGCTGCTCAGTCCTGATCCAAATCCACAGCCCCGGGATGCCTGGGCAGGACTGCGCTGGGGGAAAGTGGGTTCGGAGCCAGCACGGTTGCACGAGGACACGAACAGGCACATAAATGACACTACAGCGATGCACATCTAACACCTGACAGCGTTTCCCAGTGGAGCAGGAGCTCACCGTGTATTACAACTCCCTTGGACTGGAAAAAAACCCACACTTTTGCTTTGCTCTCAAACAAGCAACTACCAAGATTTCTATGAGAAGACCCCAAACACCCAACTTCTTTATTTGCCATCCTCCTAAGCCAACGCCATGCTGGCAAGGGGCTCCTGGCCGCTATAAAACCTGGATCCGGGCATCACTTAAACCACGGAAACCCTGCCTGGCCAAGGCTGGGGATGATCTGGCTCACCCCAGCAGCGCATCGGTTGGATGCGGGATGTACAGCATCTTGCCACAGCGCGGCCAGGGCTTGGGTGTTTGCCCAACAGCACTCCATGAGAGCCTAGGATAAAAATCCCCTCATTAGCTCAGGAACTAATACGGTATGGCTGGAGATGCAAGAAACAAGATGATAAATTAGCCCAGTGCAGTCCTATCGCTAATAGATAAAGTTTATTTTAATGTTTCCATTAAAAAGTCAATTTTAAGGATTTATAACTCGGTTACAGCTGTTTGCTTGGGCTAAAGGTGGTGGCTAAATATCTGCTTGTGGCTTTCCTCGTTATTTAAGAAGAAGTCAGCAATTAAGAGCTGTGCTTGTGGGATAGTGGGTGCCACAAACACATGTAGCAGTGGAAGGTCTGATGTCCCCTGGGAGACAGAAGCAAGCATCCCGAAACAGCGGGGCTGTGCCGGGCAAGTACCCTGCTACTGCCCATTTGCTTCCACGTGGAAAAATAAGGTCTAAAAAGCAGCTTGTTTCCCCGTATTTACACGGCATGAACTCCCCCGCACTTCAATAGATTCCTCGGCAGGCTCACCGCCCCGGCAGGAAATCAAGTAAATAGTGGGAAAAACACTCCACCCTATTTTTAGATAACAGGCAGGCTGCGTCGCCCCGGCCCGAGGCCGCCCCAAATCCTGGTGCACTGTGAGAAGAGGCAGCAGAGGCAGGAGTGGAGGCAGAGAGCGAAGCGGGGCGAGTTTCAAAGCCCAACCTGGAGCTGCCGGCGGCAAAACCCCAACCCCAAATTCGCCGAAGCACCTGGAGGACACCCACTGCAAAGCCCTAAGCTGCCGTGACACTTACCCGCGGCACCCGCTGAGCTGCCAAGAAAAGTCTTTTCCCCGACGCTTTTAGCCAATATTGGGCATTTTTTAAAAGCACCCAAAAAGAGAAGGGGCACAGGAAGGCCAGGGCATCCCCACTGGGGATTGACAGCTGTCAATCACACGTGACGCCAGCTGAACCCTCTTGCTGGAGGACTTCAGGGACAATAATCTGAATTTTTCCTGTGCTTCTGTGGCCAGCACCCACGTCCCCCCGCCGGCCATGACATAGCCACTCGTTCTGGGTGGAAAACCAGGGAAATGCTTAATGTGATGGAGGCCCCCAGGAGACCGGGGGCCTGGGGAGGGTGAAGGAGGTGGGATGGAGATGCCAGCGGGGCAGCTGCTTCCCTCTGTGCCAGCACCCGGGGGGGACATTTTGAGGTGCAAAGTCACCCCCCCCCCNNNNCCAAATCCCCCCCCCCCCCGCCCCCACGAACCGCTTTGGGTTTCTCAGCCCGGCAGAGCTTCGCAACTCAACCTGGGGCCTGCCTGCTCTGCCGGAGCTCTGCCCGGCAGCCGGCGCTGCCGGATGCTCCCGCTGGGGCCGGCCGTGCCAAGGGGTCCCACCGGGGCCGCGCCTTCGCCGGGTACCTCCCGCCGTCACCGCCCTCAGCCGCAAAATCCACCGGAGCTCTTAGGGACGCCGGGGAAAACTAGGAAAAATTAGAGATGATTCGGCCCCCTCCCCCCCGGCCCCAGCCCTAGCGTTGGCATCGCCTTGGGGGGGCCTGGCCGCCCGTCCCCGCACCGGACCCCGGGCCGGCCACGGCCCCGGCACGCGTTCCCCACAGGGCAGGAGGAGGAGGGCAAGCGCGTCTGGGCGCTGCGGGATCCACACCTTTTTAATGCCATGCTCAAAAGCCTGTTTGGCCAATAGACCAGGTCCATCAACTGTCTTCCCATCATCATCTGGCCCCCAGCTCGCGCTGTAAATGTCAATGTAATCGGGTCTGATGCCAAGCGACTTCGCTTCAACAACATCTGTTACATCGCCATCTAACATACGAATGCCTAAAAGCACAAAAACATCAGACATTAGGGCTTAATGGCTTGGATGAAAGTGCGAGGATTGCAATCAAAGGGCTTTGTTAACGGCGGCGGAAACCACACGGCTCAGGCGCGCCTGGAATAGCTTCAATCCGCGGCCCCGCGCGCTAACGAGCCCGGCAGCGGGATGCTGGGGAGCTATTTTGGAAAGTTTTCTGTGTTGCTGGCTTCATGGCAAGTGATGGAGGGGGGCTTAAAATTTGCTTCCCTTCCATTGGTAGGGATCAGGCGGTGGGAGCGGTGCCGCACTCCCCAGCGGCAAAATCCCCCCACTAAAAACCTTTTTTTCCCTCCCTTTTAATTAATTAGCTAACTCATTTCTCCACCTGGAAGATATTGGTGTTTCCTGAATGCTCACAGCCCCCCGGCTTCGGGCACACCGGTGGGATGAGGCCTCTCCCCACGAGTGGGGACGACTGTGACCATCCACGAACCCTGCCACTTCCCAACTGATGCCAGCAGTGCCTGGGATGGGGAGAAGCCCCGGGAGAAGCCCCAGACTGCACTTTGCATGGCCAAAATCAGAGCCAGGACCCCAACCCATGGTAGGTTGACGATGCCACCTGGGATAACCTCACTTCCAGCCGGGAATGCTGGCAGGCACCGGCTGGGGTGGTTCACAGGCAGAGCCCACCAGCCACGGTGGGACTGGCTGGGGGATTGCTGCACACCCCCAGCCTCCAACTGCTGCAATATGAGGGTTACAACCCCCTCTGCTCCTCATCGTCCTGTCCCTGCTGAATTTCTCCCTCTACATGGTGGGCAGAGGGTGCCAGGCACCCCAAAGGGCTGCCCAGAAACAGCCCTTGTGGGAAAAGAGATATTGGAAATTTCAGCATCGTATTTTGCCAGCCAGGGAGAGTCCGGTTTATAAAAATGCATTTCCCCTTCTACAGGTATTTTGTCTTAAAGCAAACAAATGCAGGCAGATGTCATTACAGCTGCAGCTGTGCTCTGGACACCAGTCAACTCAAATATCTCTTTCTGACACTGTCCCCTACCAGCCAAAAACAAGCTTAGAAATATAAAATGAGGGAGCAGAGCAGTTCCCAAAAACTTCCTCTCTTTGTTGTGTTAACAAGAAAACACAAGGAGAAGGGGTGAAAAGCCAAGCCTGGTGTCCAAGCCGTGTTCGGCTGCGGCGCAGCAAACAAAACCAGCCAAGGGATGTTTTTTTGTGCTTGCTAAATGTGGGCATGTTCACCAGCGAGCTCAAAGTTAGCTCAAAGTCAACCCAAAGCCAACACAAATTTAGCTTAAAGTCAGCCCAAAACAGCTCAAAGCCAGCTCAAAGCCAACCCAGAGTCAGCCCAAAGCCAGCCCACAGTCAGCCCAAAGCCAAACCAGAGACAACCACCTAGGATGCAGGAACCCCCCAGTTAAATAATGGGGGCAGGAGGGAGCAGTGAAGGATGCTGCAACATAAATGAGCTCTTTGCCACGCAGGGAGCAATACTGGCCTCCGAAGCGAGCGTTTGAGGAGAGGGGAAAGGAGGAGGAGGAATGGCAAGAGCCCTTTTTGTTTCTTGAGCAGCAACATATTTTGCCCGGAGCAAATGAAAAGCAATGCAAGAGCACTGAAGAGCAGCCAGTAAAATTAGATGGTAGCTCTCCGAGTGTGACAAATAGGTTTCCCCAACAAGTTGTGCTCATTAATCGCTGCTTTATTTGCATAATCCATCTAAAATCACTCTCGCTGCAGCTACAGTGCATTTTCCTCCACAATCCCAAACTTGATATGGCTACAAACTTTATTTTTCCCCTTTGCCTGTTCATGCTGTGGGAAGCCCACGGCCTCTACCCTCTGCCAGGTGCCTCAAATCACTTGATGCCTCCCCAGCACACCCCCAAGGCAAGGCACTCATTAAAGGAAGCAAATTAAAATGAGACCCATAGGTCATTATAAAGTCAACAAGTAACGCCCGTCTCCATGGCTGCTGCGGGGATATGGGCTCGAAAAGGAGCATGAAGGCAACGGCCTGATCCTGAGGATACAAAACTGCCTTAAACCCCACTGGGAGCTTTGCCTGGCTCTGCTGCTGCTTGGAGATGGTTTTTTAGAGGCAAGAAGCCTCTAAGAAGTAAGAAGCCATCCCACGTGCAGGGGGCACAGGGGATGGGATGGCATGGGATGTGCCACAGCCTTTACAGCCCCTGCCACTCCCCCATTCACCCTCCCCGGGGTTATTTTTTCCCTTGGGGGTTTTCCCTGGCACAGGGAACCACTGACCGTGCTTGGCCAGGAGCAGGACTCCCTGTGGGCACCGCTCCCACGCAGACACAACCCTAATGAAAGCTGCTTCTTGCATGGCCAGCATGAACAAGCCAAGAGAATGAATTAAGCCCCGAATCCACCCATGGGTGCTTGGGTCCATGCTCCCAACAGTGACATCTCCTGGTATTGAGGTGGTAGGAAGGGTTGCAGTAAAAGCCCCTCTCCCGTTCCAGCCATGCCAAGGATGGGGCTAAAACCCCCGGCGAGGACCCAGCTCCAGGCATTTGTTCCCTGCATGGTCCCACCAGCCACGCAGACAGGACACGGCTCTCCCACCCCAGCCCTGACACCCCCGTCTCCCCACTGGGTGCTATACCAGCCCGGGCTGGCCAGAGCAGCCCCAGCTCAAACCAGCCTCCAAACCAGCTAGGCTAATGCAAATGAACTCTGTGAGGCTAATTACCGTCAGGATTGAATTTGGTGATAAAGATTCATTTGCTTCCCACGTGTCGTGTTATTTGAGGGACTGTGCAAAGGTCCCCCCACTTCACACAGGTCCAGCCCCCCATCTCCTTGGTGTTTTCCCCATGACAGCATTTTGGGGGTCTCCCCAGGCCCCCCCTTTCCGACCGGCTCATCTGCAGACATTAACCTCGCAAACGAGTGATTTCAGCTCTGAAGCTAAACTGGTGCCACCGACCATAGTGAATGCAGCCACCCCAAGAGCAGCTGTGGGCTTTTGGGGTAAAACCACCACATCCTCTATCCACATGCATCCTGATGGTGAGGATGCAGCTCAAGCAAAAGGCTTCCACCCCAAAATACAGGGAGCAGGAGGCCCCTGCACCCCGTGTCACCTACCCTCTCTCAAGCCCCCCTTGGAACTCCCTGCAGACGGGGTACCAAGGAGGAGACCCTCTCCTGGCAATATCTGGGGGGCCAGCATCCCACGACCCACCCCAGGAGCCCATGGGCATGGCCAGGGCAGCCACGGTCTCTCGGGGGGACGGCGAAGGGCAGGGGAGCTGCAGGTAGCCAGGCCAGGAGACAGCCTCACCTCCGATGCGCGCGTTGTAGGCAATGCCCACGATGCAGTACGAGTTGTTCGCCGCCGCCGCCACTTCCCCTGCGCAGCGAGTGCCGTGCCTGCAAAGAGAAATCCCTTGTGAGCTGATATCCCGTGGCGAAGGCTCCCTCCAGCCGACCCCCACCTAGCACCCAAAAACCAGCTCCGAGGCCAGACAGTGGAGGAAAGTGCCCCAGGAGCTGGAGAGCTCCAAAACCCACAGCAAGGGCTGGGGGATGGAGGAAACTAATGCAGAAAGCAATTGCCTGTTTGCATTTTGCACCTAAATGCAATTTGCTCTTTGCTTTTTGCACCTAGATGCAATTTGCTCTTTGTTTTGCACCTAAATGCAATTTGCTTTTTGCATCTTGCACCTAAATGCAATCTGCTCTTTGCACTCCTGTTTCCTTGCCGCATGTGCCACCATGTGCCCGTTCCTGCTTTAATTGAAGCCCAGAAAGTGCGTCCAAGCTTTGACATCTAAGCCACCCAGCCCAACTCACGTGGTTTAATCCCTGACCACGGCGAGAAACGCCCCTGGTGCATCATTCGATGGCTCAAGGGTTCGTCAGCAATTAGCGTGATTGCCACAGGCTGGATTTGCATTAAACGCAATGACTCTATGCAGAGCTTGTAATGCAGCATCCTCTGCAGCGCTGGGCATGGGGAAAGGCCAGGGACCTGGAAGACACCCCAGGAGGCAAAACCCAGCCCTGGGGACCCCCACACACCCCGGCCACGCAGACACTGGCTCCATGGCAATTAGCATCACGTACTTATTCTCATTGCTGGCATCGTAGCGCGGAGTCGGGTCATGGTCATTCCCATTGACATCGTAGCTTGCAAGAGGGTCCTGAAAACATGTTGCCACCATTAGCTTTGACTTACTAGCACAGCATAGGACTAAGTGGCCTCAGCAGTGGCACAGTCCTGCTTCACCCGCAGCCGGTGTGGTGGCTAACAGAGCCGAGCCAGGCAGAAAATGCCATTTTCCCCTTAGTTTCTGACTATTTGCTCAGGATAAATAGTTTTGGGTTGCAGCCCTGCACGTTTCCCAGGGGAAACATCCCACTACCAAGGGGACAGCTCCTCCGAACCCCAAATCCTGCTGGCTCCAGCACTGTCCCCCCAGCCACGGCCGTTTGGGGTCTGAGCTGGGGCTGAGCAGGTTCGTGAAGGGTTTTGGCTCTGCCCTGGCAAGCCGGAGGGAGGCGGCCGCTTCCCAAGCAGCTGCAAAGGGAGTTTCCCCCAAACCCTCTTGTCTAAAAACCTTGTTTCCTTCTCAAAAACATCTTGAGCTTTTTTTTAAAAAAAAAACATTTTCTTCTAATCTGCCAGTGCACAGACTTAAGCTGTGTTTATATGCTGAAATTCTCCATAAATCAATTCCCTGTGAATTGATTGTGACCAGCCCCAGCCCGCCCAGCCCCAGCCCGCCCAGCCCTCAGCTCACATAGTTTTGCAGGAGGTCGGGGTGGTTCCTCTCTATGCCGTCATCGAGGATGGTGACCACCACGTTTTTGCCGGTGTAGCCTCTCTGCCAGGCTGCCAGGATGTTCATCTCTGACCTGCAGCGACTGCTTTTATCACTGCAGTGCTGCGGGGGGAAACACAGATGCAAAAGGGCTGCAACCCCATTTCAGCCCATCTGAGCGAGCAGCCAGCTTGGGAGCCCATTTAATCAACCAGAAAATATATTTATGTCCCACCCCCTGTCATATAACTCATAGATTTGTTATAACTTTATTCCACTAATCAAAGCTATCCAGCAGCAGTTAATCCAGGCAACACTATCTCCCTATTATTCTTTTCCATTTCAAATAGTGCAGGCTCTTCGGTTTTGAAATGCTCATTTCCTTTCTGTGCTTAATTTTCAATGAATTTCCCTGTCAAATACAGATCGATGAAGCAGGCAGGAGAAAAAATGATATTGTAAATAGATGGTTGCAGCTCTTGGATGGGTAAAATGCATCGGCACTGCAGCTGCGCTGCTCCCAAGCCTTCGCTGCGCAGACCATAACGAGGGGCTGCTAATGAAGGGGAAACACTTTAAACTATTCTCTAGTGTATTAATTTACAAATTTAAAATCCTGCTGTCAAGCACATTTGCTGATATTAAGGTGTTTCACTACTGGCCGGGCTCAGCAAAGACTGATGATGCGTTTGACTAAAAATAAATTAACCCCCCCTGTAAAGCAGCGGGTCCCTCGTGGGGCGGCGGAGGGGAGATACCCACCAGGTACCACATGTTGGGCCACACCGGGTCGTTGAAGGGCAGGGCGCGCGGCTCGCCTCGGACCTGCCTCTTCACCCGCCGCTTCACCTCCTGCTGCTGCAGCCAGTCTACCTGCAAGCAGAGCCGTGGGTCAGCATCACCTGCGGGCACAGAGCCCGGCATCGCCTGCGGGCACAGAACCCGGCATCGCCTACTGAAATGGGATGCGGGATGTGGAAGCAGTGTGAACCGCAGCCTGGACCCAGCCCACACCACTGGCAAACCCTTGGCCAAAGCTGCTGCGGAGATAGCAGCCCCAGTTGGGGGGAGAAAGGATGGATGGACAGACGGACAGGGCAAGCTCAGCTCTTTGTGGTCTCCGAGCCAGGGACCAGATTCCTCTCCCGGTGCAGCAAAACCCTTGAGCATAAATAAAGTCGCCTCCAAGCGTGAGCCTAAACCCCCGCCGGCTTAACGAAGCACTGAAGCATGTGCTGAAGTCCCGCTGGAGACGAACTACATATTTCAGCATTTAGTCAAAGTGTTGGAGAAGACTCAGGTGCTTGGCTTAATTTTGGGGCTGATCCTTCCCCCCGGCCAGGCCGCAGCAGCAACAGCAGCTCAGCCCTGAGACTTCACCACCTGGCTCCAGGGCTGCTCACCCTTTGAGCTCCTCTCCTCCTGATAAAATAATAAAATTGGGGGCTTTACCCAAGCACAACACACGTTTCCCAAAAATACAGGACAACCACAGACAGCCATGGCAGGTCTCAGGGGACACGGCCGGCTCCGGAGAGGCATTTTTGGCACCAGCTGCGGGTGAGGTGGCCTTGGGGCCGACCGCTCTGACATTTGTTTGCTTTTCAGTGGGACATGACATGCAAAGACATCAAATGGGAAATGAGCGGGAAAAGGCCGGGATTGGGAAATGCCAGCGTTTGCCCCTGCCACCACGGCGGGAGCTGCCTAAGGTGCCAGTCTGGGAGCAGCCGCATCCCATCCCTGGCGAGCATTTTCCCCTCCAGATCTCTTATTGCCCACAGAAAGGACTCTCCTGCCTTCAGCACGGAGGTGAAACCCAGGTTGATTGAAAATAGGTTGCAAAAATAATTTATAGACCAAATCTTTACACGTCCTCATGCTGGGGGCAGAAGGGAGGCACCAGCCGATAAGCTGTGCGGGCTCTGCGGCCCATCCCTCCTCACCAGACGTTGTCTTCCCGATGGCTTGAGATCTTTTGGGAATGGCAGAGCTGCTCATGGGGGTGTCTTTATTCTTGTGACTAAGGTTTTGTAACAAAAAAGAATAAAAATCCCAAATGAAGTTTTTGTTGGGCACATTTATGCGAAACTGTCAGCTGAACAGAGTTCTTCGTGCATGGTTTATAGCTTTCTGACTTGGATGGAGGTGGATGGGCAGCTGTGCATATCAGAAACCTGACAGTTTCCAGCCTAGAGCTTGGGTTTTAAACATATATACTTTAAAGAAAGAAAACTGTTGAAAGGAAAAAATATATATATTTCATAGAAAAATGAGTTTCCATGCTGCCTTGGCTGACGACAGCATGCTGCTTTGCTTATACAACAATGGATTTAAGCATTGGAAGCAAAAATACAACTTCATGGTCTAGTTAAAAAAAGTTAAAAGTATATTAAATAGAGAACATGGCCCAAATACCCGACTTTTCTCCTTAAAGCTGCTCTCCTTGGCAGCATTACTGTGAGTCTTGCTATTGCCTTGCCCTGCAGCTTTGCTGGATGCAGGAATGATGGGAAGATGTGGAATTTTGCAGGTTTTGCCAGGAGCTGCAGTGCCTCGCGGGGATGCCTTCACCTTAAAAACACTCCTGATAGACCCCACTGCTGCCAGTCAGGAGTCGATGGAGAAGTCTTGTGTGGACACACAGAAATCAGCAGTTTAATGACATTGATTTCAAGGGGGGCTGCTAAATCGATGCAGCTGAGGTGGAAGACAACAGGCAAGCGGGAAGGAGCCCGGGGCATCCCTGCAATGGCCCCTGCCACTTGTGAAACTCGGGTTGCCTTCCACCACACATCCAGGGTGGGGGAAAAGCTTCTTGGAAATAAAAAAAAAAAAAGTCTTTTTGCTACTAGCAATGGCAAAAACTGTTACAACACACTCCTGAGCCGGGGGGGGGCGCAGCTCCATCCCTGCAAACCCTAATTAGCAATAATGACGTGACCCTGAGTGGCACCAAAGGACCCTGCGAGGAGGCACAGGTATCACTGAGCTGAACCCTTTGCCCTTGCTGGAAGCAGAGGGGCAGCTTTTCATTTTCCCCCCTTACTTTAAGATTTTCAGTGGCTGATGCCCGGATCCAGCAATCCAGGGTAGCTCCAACAAACATGATAACCAGCACAAGTGAGGATGCAACTCCCTTTGCAGCTCCAGAAAAGCAATAGTTTGACTTATTCCAGTGGATGTGCAGGAATTAAAGCGGAGATCCAGGACAAACAAGATGGCTCTAGCACGTGTTTGCCATAAAGCGCAGCAGAAATAATTTAGGTGGGGTTGACTTTGCTACGGTGCGTGGCCAGATGCACAGGGACTGAGGCTGTGACATCCTCCGATGAGGATGAAGAGACTGGAGCAGTGAGGCTGAAGGCTCAAGCACTGCAAAGACCAACAGGAGCATCCCAGCAAGCTGGGAACGTTTACGGTGACAAGAGCCGCAAGTGGAGCCCGTAAGAGGGGTGGCACAGCACGGTGTAACCCTGCTCTGCGTCCTGCTGCCCCTCCACACCTATTACTGTCACCACCATGGCCTGCCCCCAAAATTGCTTGATTTGCTACATCCCTCCTCCCTTTCCATCACCTGCCACATCACTTGGCTTTATATCAGCCCCAAACAGAGTAGCTGCTGGCCACGGGGATGTCTTGGGGCAAGAGGGGAGCTTGGCAGCAGGGTGGTCCCACAGGGACCAGGACCCTGGGCGCTGCCCCATGGTCACTGGGTCTCCCCCTCCCCACAGCCACCCACATCCTCAAGATGGAGGGCTTGGCCATGGTCCTCTCGCCAGGACCTGGCCCTTGTGCCACTGACCCCCACGGCAGAGCAAACCGATAAATAACGGTGCTGGAAACAATAGCCCCTGGAAGGCACGAACCACCCAACATCTGCAAATGATTGGATTTGCTGGTTCTTTGGGATTTCTGCAAGACTTGTTTCCATCTTTGCTATTCCAGCTTGTGTTTCCTCATGCCTCGCGGTGATGTTTTCCTGTGTCGCACGCTAAGCCGGTGCCGTCCAAACGCTGAGACATCTCCAAAACGATTTGCAAATGTGCATGGGAGAGGGGGAGAGACAACACACGCCAAGAGGTCTTGAACTCCGAGTGATAACAAAGGATTAGGACAACGGGACCTAATTGCTTGAGCTTGCAGTCCATAGAGCAAGGCAAGGTAAACGTTAATAAGACTGAAAGCCGATTGATTTGGTTTGCATTATAACTAGACTCATTTAAAAGGAGGTATTTCAACTGTAGAGCTGAATCCATCATTTGCTGGGACGCCTGTGCACCTCCCTGAGGGTGAACAGCTTTAATTAGAGCCCAGCACACTTCCAGGGCACCGATGCTTCCCTCGCTGAGGTTTCCCCCTCTGGCAACACAGCCACGCGTGTGCCTCCTCAGAAATGTGCTACAAACCCTGTCCAAATATTTAACAGCAAACCTCTCCGGAAAGCCGGCTGGCTGGGGAAAGCAGGATTGCTGTGTGGGTCTGGAGACATGCGGATGGGACGTGTTGTGCTGAGTGGGTTGGAAATGTCTCGGGAAAGAGCAACCCAAGGGTGGCCAGGAGCACCTCAAGCGTGGCCGGGCATCGGTACAAGCACCAGCAGCTCGCTGCAGCGTGGCTACCTTCACCGCAATGGTTTTTTCTGCATTTATTTCCCCCTCTCCCCAAAACCAGACCCCCCTGCACATTAACCCTTCGCCTGCCTGCTCTGCAGGAGCATCTGTCTCACAGGGCTTGGGCACCAGGTGGAGCTGAGGGAGGAGGAGAGCCGAGACAGAGCTGCAGCCCTTCCCCACCACTCCGAGCCCAGCTCACCCAGGTCCCGCCTGTCCCTCCTTGCGGCCATCCCCCCCCCTCCCCATTACTTTTGTCAATTCAGCTGCGCTCAAAATCCCTTCGGATGCTTGCTCTAGGAAAAAGCAATGCAGAGCTATTGCCAAGGATTTCACACATAGCAACCATTGAGGCAGCAAATGTTGTGGCAACTGGATCAACACCCCAGGCATGCAGCAGCCTTTCTATCCTGGAAGGCTTTTCCCCCCCTTTTCTTCCTCCCGGCTTTCAGGCAGATGTTAGCATTTAGTCACTTCTAAGTATTTTTCATCATCGATCAACATACCCATGTCCAATGAGTCACCCTGTGCATGCACAGGGCTGAGGTTCAAGGATAACATGTCATTGCAAGATGCTTGGGCTCACGCTTGACCCAGACCAAGCCAACAGGCTCCTCCGGGGTACACGGGCACCCCCATCCCTCCAGCCTCCCAGAGGCTGGAGGACCCCAGGCTGCCCAGCCCTGTACCTTGGGGTCCATGCGAAGGAAGTTGTGTGGTCCCCGGCTACTCAGCGTCGAGCGCTTAAAAGTCTTGCTGTGATGAAAGTGGTAGTAGTTTTCCAAGCTCCCAATCTGCAAAAAGAGCAGGTTTTTTTTAAAAAAAAAAAAGGTTTTCCTGTGGTTTCCCCCCATTTCAGTGCTGGCAGCATCCCTTTGCATGGGTGCAGCTCTGCCCTGCACTGCAAATCCCTTGCTTACACAAAGCTCCCTGGCAAAGCCAGGATTCAGGGAGGGGATGCAGGATGCTGGCACTAACCCCAGTGCCACTGCCGTGGCAAACAGCGCTGGTGGCCGGCCACTGCACCGACACAACAGAGCCCAGAAAACATTTTTATGAATTTTCACCCATTAAATGCATCTTTGCAAACTGCCTTCCATCAGCTCCCAAGCACAAATAATGAGCTAAAAATGAGCTCAGCAGCTGCAGCAGAGCCGGGGGAGCTGTGCCTCATCGTGCTGCTTTTCCCCACCCGATGCTCCGGCTTCGCCCCGGCAACACGAACAGCCCCGTAAGGACAGATGAATGCAATCCCTGCTAGCGCTGGGATGTTCCTGGGAAGCACAAGATATAAATGTGCTTAGCCCGGAGTCAGGGATGGCAGCAGGAGTCATCAAAAAAAAAAAAAAAAAAAAAAATCTCCAAGCAAACCAACTATCCCTCCCAAGGAATGTATAACACATGCCCCAGCCTAGAGTACCTCCCCAGCAGTAAGTGCAGCCCAGGAGCGAAGGCAAGTGGGGAAAGGCAGCCTCACTGGCTCCCTTCAGCTCAGGGAAGCCCGACGCTCCTCTTTTACAAGTTTTTGCCCTTTTTTTTCTTGCATGGAGCTGAAATGTCCCGCGTTTGCAGGAAAACACCGTGCCAGACCCGCCACCCTGCCAAGCCCCGAAGTGGCTGCACTGCCTCTAGCCCTCTCATTCTGGCAGCTGGAGATGCCACAACTCCTCTTTTTCCAACCCCGAAGCACGGATGAAGTCCCAGGGCTACGCAACGAGCCGGGCGACGCCAGCCAGGCACCGTGTGACGAGCATCCCACCGGGATTCACAGCCATAGGGATGGGAATGACCCAAAAGCTGCACTCACCAGCATGTGGCTCCTAGGTCACACAATTTTGGTACAAATTGGGTCTCTGCTATAAATTCCCTTTTCCCTGAGGCTGTTTGGTTTGTTTTTTTCCCCAAAAAAACTGTCCCATAGCCTGGAGCTGGATGCTGCAGGGAAGCAGTGGCAGTCCCTGTGCCTGGTTCACAGGAGCAGGGCCAGCCATGCTAATGAGCCCCCATCTGCAAGCCAGGAGCCTGGGTGACATCCCTGAGGCCACGTGTGACCCAGGGGCCAGGGTGACATTCCCGAGGCCAGACCAAGGCTGACTGCAACAGGACAGGGGGGAGCAAACAGGTTTGTCCAGACCAGCTGCTGAAGCAGATGATGACTACTTACATCTTTATCACACTTAATACCTTGAGATGTGCCAGTGCCTCTTAGGATCATTAAATATTTGATTAGTTTTGCTCTGCCTTTTATGCCACAATGTCATTTCACCAACTTTACTGCCGTTAAGTGTGATTTTTGCAATTTGTTTCCACTCAGGTTCATTTAAACCCTCCCTCCCCCCGCTGCCTTTTTCTTTGCATCACAGCATAGCTGTGCATTTTCCTTAATATCTGCATGCAAAGTGGTTGCTCCTTGCAATCTGCATTTGCCTTTTAAAACCCATTCCTCAAATCCTCTTGTACTTAGGAAAGGGGAGGAGGATGCTCCAACCTCCCCATTATTTTAGGGAAACCTTGTGCGAGGCCACCCTGCCTCTTGCTCACTCTGCCTGGAAATCCGGATCCCATAGCCCGGGTGGTTCAGCTCCGCATCCGCCGTTTGCAGCTTTAAAATATTCAGTTTATTCTCATCTCCGGTCCCTGTGGCACTCATTGTAACAGGATCACGCTCTATAAACAAGCATCGGCTGAAGAAGCGCTTCTGTTCCCCACCAGAGCAGGCACGAGGCTTTTCAGAAATAAATGTGAAATCACCATGCAATGCAAAGCAGCAAGAGGACAGGGAGGGAGATGACCCCCTCCCAGGCCCTGGGGATATGTGGCCAGAGCAGCAGGAAAAGCACACTGTGCCCCAGGTTCTTGAGCCTCCTGGCATTTATGGAAGGAAAAATTAAGAAAAAACTTCTCATTTTGGGGCTAAGTTGAAAGCCAGCCCCGCTCTGAGCAGAGGTTGGACCTGGTGACCTCCAGAGGCCCCCTTCTACCTAGGCTATTCTAAGGAGAAAAATTTTTAAATGCCATTTTTTTTAATGGAGAAGTATTTATTCTCCTCCTTGAGGTCAGTCAGCTCAGTGAGGGTTCTGCAATGCAGCCCTGGGGATAGGAGATGCCCAAGAGAGTTGGGGTTTCTCCTGCGTACAGCACCAGTGAGGCCACAGCCGCATGGCCACAGTGATGAGGACACTAGAAAACCCAGCAGAGCACCTGAAAGGCACGTAGCAGGACTTTACCAAGGGCCGATCCTTCCTGCCTAGCTAGATGAGCAAGTGTACCCATCAGCTCCTGACCAGCCAGAAGACAACTGCCCGTGCTGAAAGGTCCCAGCTCCACCACAGAGCGGATAGTCCAGGTTGCTGTCAACTGTGGTTACAAAGCCAGCCCACCACAGCCCAGGAGACCATGCCGAGCAGCTCTGGGCACGCTCGTTCCCTCCCCAAGTGCATTGACAACTCTCAACCTTGATTCTTTAGACATGTAACTTTTGCCGAGAACGCGCACGGGAGGTCAACCCCGCAAGGGTTGATTTTAATTTTCCCAGTTGATTTGCAGTTTTGGGCTGAAGTTGCAGAGGAAACTTGGGATTTTTCGAGGCAACTTGAATTTGTACCTCAATAAAAATGAGGAGGTTTTCTTCCCCGCTGTTAACTGAGGCAGAGGAAGCACCTGGGCTGCAGGTGAAGCAAGCCAGAAGCAGCGGGAACACGTTTTGCAGCCTGCAAAGCCATTGTCACTATGCCGAGGGCGTCGATGGCTTCGTTTCCAAAAAAACCACACTCTTGCTGATGTCATCTGCCCACATGGGGAAGAGTTTGAAGCTGAAGGAGCTACTCATGGCCCCGACAGGACCCAGGTGGTTAGAGATGTGGAGATGCATGGCAGAAGGATGAGAAGCAACAAGTTGCAAGGGGAGAAATCCTAACTGGGTATAAAGGGAGTAATTCTTTGGGCAGGGTGGTTACACATAGGCCTGGGGAGGTGGTGGGATCTCCATCCTTGGAGAGCTTTGTATCTCACCCTGCTGAGGCTCTGCACAGCCTGATTTAGCCTCAAAGTTGATTGGGGTGGTTGGACCAGAGACCTCCAGAGGGCCTTGCCAACAGGAATTATTCTACAAATACAGTCCTTAACAGGGTGAAAGAGAGGTATGATTGCAAGGGGTTTGGCCACCTCCTGATCTCCTTTTCCATTCCCCTTCTCCCCCAAATCCCAGTGCCACCTGTGAGCCCCCACAGGCAGCACCGGGGCAGGGAGAGGCACCCAGGAGATGCTCCTGCAGCAGCACCTGGCTCTCCCTATGCATTGCCAGACAGAGACAAGCCCAGTGCCTGCCTGCCCTGCCTCGTTAACAG
This sequence comes from Pandion haliaetus, assembly GCA_013401275.1. Lineage (NCBI taxonomy): Eukaryota > Metazoa > Chordata > Aves > Accipitriformes > Pandionidae > Pandion > Pandion haliaetus. The sequence continues at coordinate 2,487 of VYZV01005085.1, read as the reverse complement.
CCGTTAGCATTTTGAGCAGGTTCAAGATCCCTTGTAGCTAATGAGACATGGCAAAGGAGAGCTTTTTGGGAGCTGGACACCACCAAGGGCAGCACTAGAGCTATGCAGGGCATTGCTGAGTCTGTTTCTTCCCTCCCCATCACAACAAAGTCCTCCAGCACCTTGCCCAAACCAGCTCATTTCTGTAAAATGCAGCTGCATCGGTGCTGGTGTCCTCCAGGACGACGGATCTGGCAGGGGAGGCCATGCCTGCTGCCTTCCTGGGGACACCATCTGTCCACTCGGGGACAAAGACTCCAGCTGCTGAGCTCCTGCCTTCAGGAATGTCATTCTCAGACGGTCACAGCCAGATTCAGCCCAGTAAGGACCAAACCCAGGGCTGTGAGGACACCATTGCTCCAGCATCCCCCAGATGCAATCCAGGAAAGTTCCAATTCCAGCCCAAAATGAATCCTGTCCTCCTCCTGCACTGCAGGTGTGACTGCTGAGGATGTGCAAGCTCTTCCAAAACTTGCAGCATTGGACACAGCACAAGGAAAAATTCATATTTTTATGAATTTATGTTACTGGGATAGGAACAGGCCCATCACCACCCCCAGGACAGCAGCAGAGGCACTGCCCAGGGCACCGGCACCACACAGCCCTCACAGCGCCCTCGGCCAGGGCCTGCCCCAGCTCGCCCCAGCACGGTACAGCAAACAAAGACCGGCGGGGAGGAATGAGCAGGCGTTTGGGGGTGTAAAGTCTTTTCCTGTTGTTTAATTGTTTGCTTTGCTTAAATGATTCCCCAAGGGAAATGTCACTCTGCTGCAACCCAGAAGGGTTTAAGAGTATCTTCGTGCGCTTGTTGGGCACGGGAACACGCGGCGACAGCTCGGACATGGGGCGGACACCTGCATGTGCAAACCCCAGCGAAGCCCTTCCCAGCCAGGAGCATGTCAGGAGTCCCCGGGATTGCATCTCGGACGAAAAGCGGTGACCAGCCACCAACGCAGGGCTGAGCCTCCCTTGCACCCAGCTGGGTCACTCCGTAACCATCACCTCTCCTCCTCCCTCACCATGCTGGACTCCACCGCTTTTCTCCACCCTAACATCTCCCCAGGGCAGGGTGACATGCCCTTGGCAGGGTTTTCCAGCAAGTTTTGTGCAGGATCAGGCCCTCCCAGGAGGGCACATCTCACTGGGGATGATGCCATCCCTGGCAGCTACACAAGCAGAGGAAGCTGGGGACACCCAGGTCCCCACGGGGCTCGGCACACCACGAACCCTGAGCAGAACGCAGCAAACATCACACACATGCAGGGAAAGCAGTTCCTCAGGCCTTGGCCCTGGACAAGCTCCCGTGGGAAAAGCCCAAGGAGCTGTGGGAGCTGAAGGCAGGGCATTGAGAGCAGCTGGGGGAGCCCCAGAGGTGCACAAGCTCCCAGCATCCGCGGGAAAGGCGGGAGCCAGAAACACCCTGATGCAACCACAGAACTATTTCCCTTGCTCTCCAGCCTGAGCCGGGCTGCCCTGGGAAAGGGCTCAGGAGGGAGGGAGGGAGGGATGCTCCGGTGGGCCATGTCATGCCCATGGGCCAAATGCCTCCAGGATTGTGGGGGCAAGCTCTGGAAAGCCAGGATGTTGTGGGGTGGGGGGTGTGTGGAGCAGATGCTCCAGTGGGGAAGGGACACAGCAAAACCCCAAACCAGGAGCTGACGTTAGGCTGATGCAAATCAGGAGAGTGGGAAGCTCAATCAAGATATTCCCTGGCTGAACAGGGATAAACACCGAAAAGCCCTTTGGGTTGCACAACCGCATTTGCCCAGCCCTGTGATAGAGGCATTTGAATAATAAAAGTTATTTTCTCCTTGGTGGGACAAAAGCATGACAGGTAGGAGACAGAGGGTGGGCCGTGAGGGATTATCCCCCATGGGAGGTCACGGACACCAGTGCAGGAGACAGTATCCCCAATTCAGCGCACACCCCCCCCCGAAAATCTGTTTTACTCAGCACCCCGTGATTTTAATTACACTTAAAAGCAGGGTTGCGATATAAAGCAAGGTTATAATTTATAGTCCAGGAGACACCTTGGGCAGGAAGACAACCTGAAGTGCCACCCAGCCAGAAAAGCGCTGAGCAGCCGGGCGGTGCGGGAGGCGATAAACTCCGGAGGCAACTCTGAGAACATCAGCCCACATCTGGGTTTACAGAGAGGATGAAGAAATCGAGAGGAAAAGGAGCTGCTGTGATGAAAGTCGCCTTTAAGCCATCCGTGTGCTTCGGGGGACTAAAAGCAAAAGTCCTCCGTGTTCCCAAAATCTCCAATAAACCCGGGCCAGAGAGTCCAAAGTTTGTTAAATCCATAAATGTAACTTTCCGGGATGGGAGGAACTTGTGCAATCCCCCAGCCGCCGTGGGAGCGGGCAGTGCGGGGCGAGGGCACCCCGAGGAGCGGCCGCCCGGTTCTACCGGGAACGGGACACGGCACCGGGGGGGGGCGTGGGA
>VYZV01005082.1:117126-136584 GCA_013401275.1 Pandion haliaetus | reverse complement strand
CCAACTCCCCCAAAAGCATCTGACCTCATTTGCTACATCAAGTTTCCACTAAAAATTCAAGTTCTGTCAAGCAGGGATAGTCTCCTCCAGAATATCTGTACTGTGCTTAGCACAATGCAAGCAATCTGAGCCCTGCTGTAATACAAAAAAAGCATGTGTTCAGGAGTCAAAGCTCTTTTGTTTGTTCATTGACATGCTCACGAAAACAGAAAGCAGGGAAGAAAGCAAAGCCCCCAGCAGTGTCGGGCTGGGACCAATCTCAGTTTCACAAGCTGGTATGAAGCTGCAAGAGATGTTAAGATTTGATTCCACCTAAAGAAAGGGGTACAGTTCAGGCAGCCTAAAGCCAAGCCTAGAAGCACCCGAAGAGGAGATGGGAGATTAACACTGTTCAGCATATTCTAACACTGCAAACACTGCATTTGTATGTCATAGAAAGAAAAAGGGCAGCCTTCCCAAATAGGATCTCAGATGTATTTAGAAGAATGCCACCAAAACTTTCTGCATCATAGCAAGATTAAAGACAGCAGAGTTTTCATCAGATGAAGACAACAGACAAAAAACCACACACACCTACAACAGCTCCTCAATCTCCTGTAAGACCCAGGAGAGGGGATGGCTGTTAGAAGATTTTGTAACCTTTTAAACCTATACTGTCCATAGCTTCAGGTAAGAGGCAAATTCAGCGCTGCTGTTTGGACCAAAGGTAGGAAGGGGACTTATTCCATAGTGGAATTAGTCTCTTATCTTTGTCCAGCCAAAGCAGTAACCCCCATATGCAAGAAAATGAAGTTTTAGTTTCAGCCTGGTTTTCCATTTACTAGTGAAACTATGTGTACTCTTCTACATGGTTCAGAGCCATTTACTAGCTTTAAGTATCTGCAATTTTAACACCATTTGAAATCTGTTTCTTCAACTACTCAGATTTTTAAAGAAGTAATAAATGTGATTCTAAAGCAAAATGACTGCTTTGGAAGGAACAGGGAATGGAGAGTGAAATAGGAGGAAGAGGACAAAAATAAGAAGGGATGTTTTCCAAGAAACAGGAGATCTACAAATATTTTTTGACAGAGGAATAAGGACATCCCTGCTCCAAATTAAAAGAACAGATAGTCACAGCAAGGTAACAGCCTCTCCAGAGAAAACTCAAGTCATGTAGGATAAGTTCCTGATTTTGTATTATTCTGACAGGCAATCAAGAGAAGCAAACAGGTGAGTAGTAAGGGGGTTTAGGATAAAGTTTCAATAGCCAGCACCATCCTTCCTACTTGTTCAAGACCACATAGGGAACAGAGCTCACAAAGCCTACACAGAAGGTACAAGACAGCTCCCAGCTGTCACTAAAAGCACTCAGCAATCAGCTCTACCTTGCCAAGGTACCTAACACAGCAAGCAGCTGTCAGGAAGAACAAGAGCTTGGACACACTCACAGAGCTCCAAGCATCCCAAGAGGCAGTTGTTTCACTTTTTGCTCATGTGCTGTCACTTCTACCTTCTTCAGCTTCCATTCCCCAGCCTCTGAGTAGGTGGGAGGGAAAAAAACAACCCACAGAACAAAACAGGCAAATGTTTAGATTGTGCTTCTTTCACCTGAAACCAAGATCCTTGCAGATCACATGCATGGATAAAGTCTCACTGTCTTACTCTCATCTAGGGCTCATTTTCAGCTAGATACCCAATAGCTGAGATATCTCCTACCACACAGAAGTCCACACCGTTTTACTGGACAGGTCACTGTAAACCTGAAAAGCCTCATGTCCTATATTTCAGAGCATAACTGTATGTGGGGATTGATCCCTGCCCTTTGTTTTGTGTCTGCTTGTTGTCAAGCACCTTTTATCTGACAGGAAGCTAAGTAAGGGGAGACACAGATCACAACCAGTATTTAGTAGAGCCTGTTTTATTAGTTAAGCTGTTATTATCAGCAGGTAACTATTCACACAGTTCACTTACACTCACAATTACCTGGTTAGTTGGGAGGCCAGCCCCAGTTGTTTACTCAGAGGCAGAGGATCACAGTGACATGATAACAGCTGGCAGGTAGGTGTTCAGACAGTCCTTCAAGGGGTCCTTTGTTTCATTGGGTCTATATATATTCCTGTAGTCTCTACCTGCATCTAGCAGTCACCACACTCTTGGATATGGTCCAAGTTATACAGCCTGTTGTTGATGCTACTGTATACCAGTGGCCTTGGACAGATTTGGCAGATGCTTGGTGTTCTGAATGTATCAGCTCTTACAGATTCAACAGTGTTCTTACTTTCTGGAGCTTATCAACTGCAGGGAGACTTTCACACACTACCTCAACACATACTGTTCTTCTCTTCAGCCTGCGGTTTTCTGGTAACTGGTTCTGCATCCACATTCATAGGTACCAACAAAACCCAAGCGCACACTCACACAGAAAGGGACTTCTTCACAAGTTCAATAACAACAGAACTATAGCACTAAATCTTTGTTACATTTTATTTCTACATGGGTGACACACATTAGCTTTTCCAAGAAAAAACAGGGCTTTATAAATCATGTTTAAACTCCTTAGATGAGACATGCTCTCTCAGCTAAGAAAGATACAGCAAGGCATGCAGAAAGTGCTGGCAAAGCTCCTTGCAAACAGTAGCCTCCTTTGGAAAGGCCAATTAAAAGAAAAAAACAAAAAAAGAAATTTAAAATCTTCCAAAGCCCATGAATGCAGAGTACCTCCTAACCCATTCTGTATGACTGACTGAGCAGTTACCTTCTAAGCCAGGAAGCTATTACTATTGAAACCTTATCTAGCTGTACTCTGTTTTCAAGCGGGATCATTTGCTCCAACCATCTTTCTCCTGTTTTTCCCTCTCCCTAAGCGCTCTATCTACTCAGCCCACCCAATTACTCTGTTTACTGCTATCCTTGGTCAGTCCTTCCTTCCCACCCAACCCCTCTCCATCAGGAAATCTTGAGTTAGATCCCTCTTGAGGCATCCAAGCTGCCCTAGATCTTTTCTCAGCCACATACCCCTTACTCTCTTGGCCTGATACAGAGACTCCCCTTCAACCAGGAGGAGTCCAAGCAGCTGCTGAACATTACAGCAGAGCAGAGATACATTACAGCAGAGCAGAGCACCTGTGCTGCTTTTGAGGGAAAAATATTTCTATACTAGCTGGCCAACTCCAGCTGCACTTGCCCTAATCTAGTGCCCTCAGCTTTAGAGATTTACACAACATACCTCACACCGCAAGGTGAGGCTGTCTCTACTTCCTGAATCCTATGTGGTTTCGAAATAGTACGTTTTGATAAAGGAGATTAAAACAAGAACAGAATGAATTCTCCTCAAAAGAATTCAGCCCTTAGCTGTACAAGTTTACACAACCTGCCTGATATAATGCGCACAGCATAGCTGCTGCATGTCAGCAGCTGAGAGCTTGGTGCTAGCAGCTGCCTCTCTGCTGAGCAGCGTTGCCCAGAGACAGGGGCTGCACCACCAGTGCAGCTAACCATTTCTCCCACACCACCCTGCAGCTCTTGGGAAACACAACCCTTCCAGACAGGCCAGTCTAGGCAACCAAGCCCTGGTCAATGCCTACTCTCAATACACAGCAGAAGCTCTATGCTTGTGGACAACAGAGTGGCCTTTTTAATACGAGCAGCACTGAACTGGGCAATGCACGTGCAGTCTGTGATACTGTTGGATCCTGCTGCGATGTCACACAGGCCGTTCTCCATGCCTGGCCTTTTACCTAACCTCGCCAAAACAGTTGAGTCTCAACACACAAATTGTCCATGATCCTGAGTTTTATTGGAGTGTTGACAGCACACAAGTTATGAGAGCAACTGTGTTCAGGCTTGCAAAGGGGTGCTCTCTGCCTCACCTACCCACCTTGCCTTTATGCGTTTCTTGAAGCCACTGGCGAAGGCGGATCAAACAACTCTCTTGCATTGGAGTCAGCTGGCCCAGATATCGCTCAATGTAATCAGCATCCAATTTGTCAGCTGGAAAAAAAAAAAAAAGAAAAGAACAATTCAGAGGAGACTTGGCATAGCCAGAAAGGAGATGTGCAGTTATTTCTACACATCAGGTTACTTATGATTTACACTGGAAGAGCACAGAAGCCCTCATTTTAGCTGCCTGAGGAAAGTGAGTGATATTCTCATGGTGATTAGGGCATGAGGACAGAGACAGCATGTAACGTATCAAAGCTAGATCATTCCACCTGTCTCTAATTTCACTCTACCCTGAAATGCTCCAGCAGGAGCTTTAAAAGAAATATCATGAGCTCTGGCACTCATCTCATTAACCACCCCAGACCTGGGCATTTAAATCCCTTGGTGTCCTAAATATCCCACACACAATTCCAATGACAAGAGGTTAAAAAAGCATCTAGCTGAAAACCGAAATGTTATTCTGCTTACAGACACCAGAGAGACAGGGAGAATAACACTACCATTTCTGACAGCAAGGGAGATTTTTGGCATGAGGAGAAGTCCTGTGCATGCCAGCAGCTCAAGGTCCCTACAGATCAGAGACAAAGGATAAGGGGTTTGAGACTGCCAGCATTCAGAGATAGAAGCAGATGTGCCATCTGAGGCTTCTACGTGCAGATGCCAGCAAGGAGAACGTAGTACCCAAAAGGGAGCAGCACAGGCCACTAGCTGTGCTGGAGGCATACAGGCACATGAGAAGGAGGGCTGGGAGGACCACCTCTGAGCTAGCTCTTCATCAGGCAGGAATTTTTTTTTCAGCACATACCATTAACTACAGAATAAGGCCTGGACATCCACAAGATATGCTGTTGCTGACTGATAATACAGAAATTGTATTTTCTAAGTACTATGCCTCCACTGAATCCACAGAGATAGCAAGCTGGGGAACAGTCCCAGGGAAGCTAATCACTTCCTAAACATAAATATAAGCAGAAAAATAAGAGCTACTCTAATCTTCTGCTAGATGAGGAATGCCACCCTTAGATCAAGTTTAATCTCAAAGCACATGAACATTTCTTATAGTTAGCTTCTCTGTGGATTTTGATCCTTTTTCCAGATGGATTCCAATACAGAGAAGCTACCAGAGAAGGTCTGGTGAGATCAGAACCATTGATAGTTCCAAATTCCAAGCTTCTGCCCTAGTTACACTCAGCAAAACAAATGCTGTCTTTTCTTCTGAGGAATGACAACTCCTATTTCTAATGCCACAGGTATAAATTAAAAGGCCCTTCCTATTTCTTTTTGTCAGAAAAGAATTTTATTTAGTCTAGAAGGTATCATCAGATCAACACACAGAAAGATAAAGTCCAGTTCAGGCATTTTGTGCAAGACGTGTTAGGCAACATTCTGCAAGTTTGTCTTGGCTGATATAGGTGCAAAGAACATCCAAACCTATCCCCAAGAACATTAATTTTGAAACAGCAAAAATATTTCATTATAATTCAATCACAGCATACTCAAGATACCTTTAAGTTTCTCCAATTTAAGGTATTTTATACCTTAAAGGTCAGATGAAAACTAAGTGTTTTTCTAAGCTCAAACAAAAACATACTGCCTGCACAGTCTTTCTTGGTTTTTAAGTTTTGGGGAAAAAAGTTCCATTGTTTATGTTTGCATTTTTCTTGAAGAAAGAAAATAACATTCCCTCCTCCCCACTCAACCCAGAAGAAAAACCTCATGCCAAAAAAAAAAAAAAACACCTCATTAGTCAGTGCTACTCAAGGCATTTAGATTGCCAGCAGCTGCTACTGCCCAGACATTGCATACCATCAGGGCTGACAGCTTCTGCTGGAGGGCAGGAGCTGCCAGTTTGCTCTTTGGTAGTTCCACAAGCCCCAGACTCAAGCGGTAAGTCACCAGCATTGTGTCCAACAGCCAGGGCTCCCTCATCCTTCTGTCTGCACACTGGGGGAGGGGTCCAGCGGGGGATGAATGTGATCCCTTGGGAGATCAACTCCTTCAGATAGTGTTCAATCACTTCCTTGCCCTGAAGGGGAAAACTCTCATTAGGAGAAAACAATCCCATCTCCCCAGAACCAGCAAGGTGCAGAAGAGCTTTCCTCAGGACAGATGACTGTTAGAGATAAACAGAAGGGAAATAGTTATCTCCTTCCATCTGCATGACCCTGTTGGAAAAATTTCAGTATGAAAGCACCATATATGTGTGAATTGCAACACTGGTCAGGCAAATTCCAACGCTATGGATGCAGCTACCATTATAACACTTTCATCCCGTTCTCCTGCTCCCAAACCATCTGTTAGCTGCCCTGTTCCTCTGCAGCCCAGGGGAAACGGCCACCAAAAGGAAGCACCTCTGCCCAAGCTACTGGAGAGACAGGGTGCTGATTTTTACCCAGAACTTTCTCTTCCTGCATGAGAACAGTGTCCTCAGTGTCTGAGGAGCCTGGCACCCACAGCATCCACTGTGATCCTCCTCTGGTACAGCCTGCTCCCTCCCCTGCACAGACACATTCCAGCGAGCAGATTGTTTTTTTGCTCACTGCACACTGGCTTTTTCTTTGTTTGCCTCACCAAATTATTTCAGAGACAGAAGCAAGCGTATAAAACTATACTGGGTCTATTTTACAGAAAAGAAAATAAAGGCACACTGAGAGCAGACATTTGATTTGGGTTTTTATGGCACAAAGGGAAGCCCATCTTACCCGCTTGATGTTTGAAGTGTACTGCTTCATGGCAATTTTTTCCACTGTGCTTTCAAAGCCAAAAAATGACTTGATGTCAAGAGATGCAGACTGTTCAAAGCAAGTCCACTCTTCATTCTCAGGGTGAACCTAAGTGCAAAGATATATGTAGGGTTGGATGGTAGCAGACAGCTCACAATATGGCAGGGCCCTTGCCCCTGGTACCAAACTGGCTGTTTAATCTCCAGAGCTACAGAGTGAGGGGGCAGACAAGGCTTCCTATGAGGCTCCAACAGACCCGTGATTAACAGTCAGATTAATTCTCTCAGAGGAATAGAAACTCATAATGAACTGGACATATGGATGTTTGCAGTTAACCCAGCGTTCTTCACATGCACAAGGAAATCAAGATTAAAACCCATCTCTGCCCCAGCAGACCCGAATGGTAATATTCGTAGCAAAAGTTGCACTAAAATAGTAATGAGACTGCCCACTTGAAACCATCATGTCAAGATCTCCTTACAGAAAGACAGGGATGGCCTCTCAGAACATGCAATTAAAAACCATTACATCTGCAAAGGAATAAAAATGCAAAACAGTTTTTGTCTAGTTTTGGATAGGAAACTTGGCCACTAATGTCAGTCTTCCCCTCAGAACACAGGAGGCATGGCAGAGCAGGGAGTTTTCCCACTGTCAGTTCAATATACATCTTTCCTTTCTAGTTGTTTCCCCTCAGTTACTCTATATATGGTAAAAACCTATATAATCTTTTCCTCTTTTAAACTTAACCCTTTTCTGAGAGGGCTCTGCCTCTTCTCTGTAGGTGCTGCTGTTCACAAACTGACATGAAAGAAAAAGATTCCAGCCCACACACAAAGATACAAGCTCTATAAAGGACACAAATTCCCTCAGGGGAGATATTAAGTAACTGCAAGAGCCGGATTGTATTTCTCCAAGTTGCTTCAGAGAACACTGCAGAAAAGGAAAGATGAGAATAAACCTGTTTCCGGTGCACTCTGGCAGGGAAAAGGGAACTGGTAAAAATAGAGCAGGGAACCATCTTGAGGGTGTAGACAGCTAGCTCCCGCCCTGTTCCAGGAAGAGCGCTCCCCTCAAAACCCAGCTGCTGACATTTCATTCCAAAGGACACGAACTGGAGGCAACACAGCCAAAATCAGCAAGTGCAACAATGTCTGAGCAATTCCCGAGTTGACCTGGCAGCGTTTCAGAACTGTCAGCACCTTTCACAATGATGGAATTTTGATTTACTGTAGTTTTCAGGAAGCCCTACATAGCCACCAAGTGATCTCTGGCTCAAGAAACCCCCACACCATCCAAAATGTTAATAGCTTTTCAACTCTTTTTCTTGCTTGAAACAGAAGCTACTTACAGTTTGCTTACTCCCAAGAAGCTGAGCTGTTGTCCAGTTGCCAAAATGGCAGGTAAGTAACAGGATCTGGACTTTTGTTTAGGGAACAAAAAGCAGTATCTGATTGCTTCTAGAAACAGATGAAGCTATTTAATGGTGACTGAGCCCCAATAGCACAATTACAATGAAATGGCACACTGTTGCTGAAGATCCAGCCACAAAGTGAGACGCCCCAGGCCACAAATAAGGCTCAAGACCTTTCTCCAAATATTTAGAGGGTGAAGATCATGACAAGGTGCTAAAACTTTCACTTATTTGTGGGCAAAAGTAATTGCCAGACTTCCCTCTGGCCCTCATCATAATAAATATTAAGGGTTTCCTTCTAAATATCCAGATCTAAATACATGCCCAAGCTCCAGAAGCTTTTATTAACTTGAATTTCAACCAAATAGAAACTCAGGGAACACTGGCAGCTCTGGAGCACCATCCGTGTTTTCTACTCTCACCCTAGGGCCTAACACTCCAATCAGAGAATCACAAGCAACCTAAAAAAGTTTCTCAAGCCTTACGAAAGCATTGGAAAAAACCTGCACCTTAAGACCCAACAGCCTTTCCAGTCAGAGAGTATCTAATCATAGTACGCTGTGGTCCAGTGTTCAAATTCATTCAAGCAACTTCACCCTGTATATTAGCACATGACTTTGAACACTTCATTCACAGACAAATAGAAACAAAGCACTTACCGAGTAGCTACACGTCTCAAGGACAACAACACGGTTGGCAAAAGTCTCATTGTGGGCTTCAATGCGGAGAGTTCGCTCTTTCCAGTTCACTGTGTTTTTCTGGATGAAGAAAACATACTCTACCCCTGCAATCTAAGAAGGATGAAGAACCAAAAGGAGGGGGGCAAAAAACAGAGAGAGAGAAAGAGTAACTTTAGGAGCCTTTATCTATCTGAGCCAGCCAACAAAATCCAGGACTCTTTGTCCCCTAGGTTCCACTTGCCTTCTTTAGCAGCCTAGGAGCATCCACATTCAGTTTGCAGCTTCGTTCAATGATATGTATAGCTCCATCATCACTCCTGGATTCATGCAGGATTTCACTCCCCAGGAAGACTGGGATCTCTGGACATGTAGGAAAGCGCTTCTCATATGCCTGAAAGTAAAAACAAAGCAAGTTTCAGCTTCTGGCTAGATCAACTTTAACTCTTTGAGTTAATTCCCTTACAATAAAAGTCCAACAAAACAGAGGCCCTTCACCTCTGAGAAAAGGGGAGGCAATGCAGGGGTTGAAGTTAAAGCAAAATAGTTATGAAGAGAGCCAGCATCTGCTCATGTCAGTCATCAAGCTAAGCATGTCTTAACATAACTTTTCTTTCACACATGAAGTAGAAAGAAAAGCCTGTTGTTAAAGAGTACTAGGAAGGGACTCATAATAACTTAAGCATCAGGAACCTAATCTTTAGCTAGCAAGCACAGCTCTGCTGATTTCTGCTAGCTAAAGACTTGACCCAGAGATAATAAAATCCAAGTCAGACATATTGCCTGTATGAAGAAGCTATTGAAAAATACTTAATACTCATGTGCCTTAAAATGTGATGTGTCAAACAGTTCTAGCTGCCCTAGACTATCAAGGGTAAGGGCACCAATTATTGGCTACTCACTTTGCCTTGATTTATCCATTTCTAAAACAATTCCGTCCTGGTTCTGAAATCTTCCTTGTTTTAATTAACCCACATCCCTCTGAAAAGCCTTTTATCCAAAGCTGCTTTATCAGCTCTAGCAAAACCCCAGCTTTCCACAGCACTTACAGCAAACAAAGCTAACTTGCGTAAATGGTACCTACTGTTGCTCCTCTTTCCCTAACTTTTCCATCGCATTATATTGCAAGATCTTTGCAGGATGGAATGTTTTCCTTGGATTTCTAAAAGTGTCTTGCATGTTGCAATGCTATTGTAAATATGTAACTGAAACAAAACTAGCATGAGCAGCCCAGGATTCAACTACAGGTGTGACAGGAGGAGAACCTGTGCTCTCTCTCCATTGCACTCTGAGAGCTACACCATTTTGGTCATTTGCTATCATCCTACAGTTAAGCCTAACCTCTATGAACTGCTGCCATCTTCCCATCTTCTGTAAGACACAACCATTTTATCCAGCACATAATTCTCTCATAAGTATTTATAGTTTTATCTACCACAAAAGAAAATATTAACGTGATAATGTTCAAGATCAGCTCAGTTGTCAGCACATGCACAGCGCCATGGGCACCCTTAGGGTGGCTGCATTCTCTGTTACCACAGCAGTTCGAAGGCTGGTTGCCCATGTACATATTCCCATACCCTGGTGCTGTGAATAATACCTGCTCTTAAAATAGCTCAGCCACTTAAGGACACATTCCATATCTCCTGCTCCTCTGAATGGAATAGAAGCTATTTCAGATTATCATATTGCTCTAGTATCAGGACGAAAGTGCAAGCAGACTACCAGCTGGAGTTCTGGCCATAAACAAAACACACAGGTCTTTAAATCATCTTCTCCAAGTCACTGAGTTCTGCTTGCTTTGCCACATTTCTTGGAGAACTTTCCCTGCACCTGTGAGGCCTCTACCTGTGTTTTTTTTCTCTTGACCACAAGAAAAACTAAAACATTTTAGATAGATCTAAAACTTCCCATGGCAAGTGACCATTTCCAACACCAATCCACCCAGCTCCATACAACAAAAGCAAACTCATTGTTTTAAGAAGCTTAATTTGTTATGATGGAAATTCACAGATGGCTGTCAGGCACTGCCACAGCATGCTTCCAGCTATCCACTCCTGGTCTACCGCACTTTCCTCAAGTGTCACAGAGCATAATGGGTGCGTCACTTATTACCTGCTCTCTGGTGTCTTCTGCAGTTGCCAGCACATTAATCTTCTCAAAGTTAATGCTTCCTGCTCCTGCCTCCACCTGCCCTCTCCCAATCCTCCAGGCTCCAACCTACCTAGTTGTGCTATCTTGAGGTCAGAGCCTTTACCCTCTTCTCCCTTGCTAATCTTTTCTACTCTAGCATGTACAAGCAAGAGTGTCTCCAGGCCGCCCATTCTTAGTTGCTAGAGTCTCAGTGTTCACGCAGTGAAAGCTGTGAACACCTTTGTAGGCCATAGGAATACCAGAACATTTAGCAACTATTTAGCAACTGCTTGTCCCGTGCGCTCCTTACACATGACCTTATCACACTTGCAAGAACTGTACCTGAAAACCCTATACTAAAAGAAGGCTGGCCCAGTTAATCCCATGATTTTGGAAAAAAGCAGCTAGTGCAGAGGCTAGACAACACCTTGAGTGCCAGAAGATCACGTAAGAATGGTACTAGGATTGTCCACAGGCTTGACAGCAAAACGCAAGTCCACCTAAATACCCCTAAAATCCCACAGCTCCGTTCCTGCAAGGAGTGCCAGGCCCTCCTCTCCCTCAGCTACACAGCACCATACCCCTTGCTGCCTGAACTCAGACACACTCTCCACCGCCTCAGCTCACAGCTCTGGGCAAGCAGGTAACACAGTATATTCCAGGGCTCCATGTTCAATGAGCAAGGACTAACCATAGGAAGCAAAGGCTGAGCCAACACCATCTATTTCTCTGTGTCAGGATTAAGGCTGGCCAAGGACTTCTTGCCCCAAGTACTCATGATTTCCCACAAATTTAAGAGGTGCAAAGCAGCTGGAGTGGAGGAAAGTCCCAAGCGGGGTGATCTCAGCTTCTCATCCTCTACTCTTTCAGGAGTGCAGCTGTGCCATGAACATTTGAGGGAGTCTGCAGAGAAACAAGAGCTGTTCTACCAGGACAGTGAGTGATCAAAGCACAGATACTCTCCAAAGGCCTCACTTCAACCACTTCACCAGGAGTACTGAACTGTAAGTGCCTCCTCACCACTGAAAGACCACAATGGCCAATCCGAAGCCCCCCACACCACTGAATCCAGATGCCTCTGGCTCTGATTTGAAGATAAAGCCACTGGATCTCAACACACAGCTGTTTCTTTCTCCACTAAGTATGCACTTGACCCAGCTGGAGACAGGCTTCCTAATAACCTGTCATTAAATCTAGCAAAACCAAGACCAGGACAACTACTAACAGAGCGCAGTCACTATTTCGGACAGCTAAACAACATCTGGAGAATGAAGAAAGGTCAGGGCAGAGAGGCACATGTCTATGCACAGCCCTGGTGATATAACTACGATAACAGCCCGAACCCATCACCTAAATAGGTAGAACATTTCCATATTTGAGAAAGAATCCCTTTCACACATCGATATTAAGTCCTTTGCTAATCTTCTTTGCACAACAACTCTAAAAATACAGCAGCTGAAGATGCCCGAGATCATATGAAGGACAGCTGAAGCACCACGCTGCAGTCACAGTAAAGTTGTATTGTTAACATGCCTGATCTTTCAACACTGAAGAGACCGAGCTGTAAGGAAAGCAACCCATCTCTTGCACCCAGCACCCTCTTATGAAAATCCGTATCTATACACAACAGTACATTTCTGCTCCAACAAAGAAATTGAAGGAAGTTATAAAGACAGAGAAATATTTTAAATTTTTTCAAGCCATTGCCAGAACTAGCTGTTACTTTCTCCTCTATGATTCTGCAGAGTGCAAGGTGAACAACAGAATATCCTAGTCAAATGAAAGGCACAGAGTACTTAGTATTAGCTTGTTTTAATACTTCAGCTGCTAATCTGCCTGCATTTGCTCTTTCAACTCCTTGCTGCAGTAGCTCTGCACTGATTAGTATATAGGAACTACGATTTGTCTCTCCCTTCTCTGCCCCTCCTTCCCCAGAAGGAATAGCAGCAGTACTGTGCCACTACTTTCTCTTAAGTGTATGCCCACAATATTGCTTTAAGACAACCACCTTGATGACCAAAGTCCTGAACAGGTTCAAATATATATATATATATATACATACACACACACACACACATATATATATATAAAAAAATGAATGGCTCCATGAAGCCACTCCCTCCCTTCTTCCAAACCCCACCGGGATTAACATCAACAGGCAGAACCAGCTAACACTTTGCACACCTCCTGCAAATCCTCCAGCCCAAGCCAGCATGTCACGCTGAAACCCAGCTTGGGCTCCTTTTCTAGCATAATCAGTCTTTAGTATTGACTTCACACCAGATCGGACTGAAGCAAATCCCCAAGCAGTTGCACAGCTGCAGGAGCTGTCTAGGCAAGCCAGAGCACCGCATACACCTGATATACCAAGAAAACTCTCTCAACAACCCAGCTTACAATAATTATTTTCTTAAAGGTTCAGATTAATGTCCTCTCTTCATACCCAAAACAACTATTTCAGAAGAGATGATGTCTCAGGCCCACCAGTGTCCTTCCCTAAATCAAGCTGGTTTCCCCCCAGATTTCTTGCAGAAGAATTGTTGCAAAAAACAGTGCAATGCTGGTTTTTTGTAGTGGACGGTATACATAATGTGACCAACATATAAATGTCATTTAAATCTTTGCAGTCATCTCCCTCAGACTGAAATTACACATTAAACTTCACAAGAGGGCTGGGTGAAGACAGAGATATTTGGGATCTGTTTGAACTCTCTAAGATAATTTGTTTGGAAACAAAGCCAATTGGTTTTGGGTACATCTAAAGCGCAAAAAAACCCCACAACATTTAGATACAGCTGACAGTGTTGGAATTAAAAAATTCAAAAAAGTAGAAAAATGAAAAAATTTACAAGTGAAACAATTTCTAGCTAAAAAAAGTTAAAACATGCAGGGAAGTCATAACAGATACTCAAGGTTTCAGTAGTGTCAGATCTTCCTTTCACACTGAAGACAAGGGAAATTTGTGCAAGGCTGCAGCACACGTGTTTGTGTGAACATACCACGGGCACGACCTGCCCCGCTACCCCAAAGCACCTCAGCAAGTGTGCTGCTGGAACATGCGTAGCCAAGTGGCCACGGGGTCTGCCAAAGCACGGGGGGCTCTCCAGCCATAGTGCATAAACCCAGATTAGCAGTAGCACAGACAAGGCTATTTCAAACTGCTTACACAGTGACCTCTGCATCCCAGCCCAAGACCCCTTAATGCCACAGAAGCTACAAATGATTAATCACACCAAGCAACGATTAATCAACATTGATATGGCTGACTATGAAATTAGTAAAGAGTGCTTTGACCAACGTTTTGCCCTGCGATCTCCTGGGAGATGCATCTGAGTGGTTTTACCTATGCTGGCCAAACAGCTTATGGGACCAACACTGTGACAGATTAAAATCAGCTTGTGAGAAGAGAGTCTATGAGAACAACAAAAGGAAGCCACACTTAAAAGTGTTCTTAACTGTTGGTCAAATACACAATAACCAGTACAAAAAACGCATCTGTGAGAAGAGACTGCCCTGAGGGTCAGCCAAATGCCAAATAAGAACAAGTTATACAACAATACAAGTGTCAAAAACAAAAAAATGACATTCTAAAGCCTCACAACCACAGAGAAAAGGGGAAATTACCCTACTCTACAATCCCCCTACTTCACCTGCTTAACCCCTTCCCCTCCAGAGCACAGAGGTCCTCTCTGAGTCCTTCACCTTCCTAGTACCAAGGTGTTATACATATTGACAGTGCAAGCATGTTCCTGCTCCCCCTGAGTTTAATGTCCTGTAGACTGACAATAGCTGTATCACTGCTGTTTCCTATACAATCTGGAGAACATGCTTCTCCTCTGCAGGTTTCAATATCCTTTTCTAGCAAGTGACCTTGAAATCAGTTACACAACAGAGGCCTTGGGAATCCAAAACAACAGGGACCTCCAAGCACTGAATTACTGCATGAAACAAAACACCTCATAAAACCAAACTCTTCTGCACACATCGAGGCTCCTGGCAGTTTCTTCCAGCCCAGTGTCTGCTGGGTTGTGAGTGGTTGCAATGTGCTCCAACAAGAGGCAGCTTTTGTTAGATGATCTAGTTTCACACCTTAATATCCTACAGGGAATGTTACCCTATCATTTTTGGGGCTGCATACTGACTCCCAGAGCAGCAGTTCTAACTTTCTCCCCACACGAGTCACCTAAGAGAGGTGATTCTTCAAGCTTCCCACTAATACACAGCAAACAGGCAAACTGGTTTAGATTCTCCCTATCAGCATGCAGATCCTTTAGCAAAGTAAATATGCAGAGGTTGCATGCTAAATGCTGCTGTCCATGAAATCATGCAGAAATGTACCGAGCTATTTAGGAACAGCGGTTGGCAAGAAAACATTCATCTTCTACTTGGTAAGTGATGCTCTGTAGTGGCTGCGTGGCCCTCAAGTCTTTAGGGTTTGTTTGGTTGTTGGTTTGTTTGTTTTATATACTGGTAGGGCTTCCTTAGTGACAGCATCATGGAGATGTGCTGTTTCAGATTCAGGCAAGAGCACAGAAATGGAAAAACTATGGCCTGACTCCTGTGTGATGCCAAGATGATCTTGAGAGGGATCTTCAAGACTATAAAAGCTCAGCTATTGGGGAAAATTATATTATGTAGAACACATGAAGGAAATAAACTGTTATGCACCTGATGTAGACAGAAACAGTTACAGTCAATGTTATATGACTATGTTACAAGCACAAGACTTCATCCTTGTGCTAAGAGCTAAAACACTTCAAACTTTCATGATCAAACCACAGCTTAAATCTGTATCAACAAGATTCCACAAAGTGATGTTACAGCCATGAGCAGTTCGCCAGGATAAGGGAATAAAATGTACATCTATGTTGAGATGAACGGGTAACGAGGAGGACATACGATATCAAGTTTTGAACTAAAGATGTCCAGATCATCATCCCTTTGAAAAGATATGATGAGAAGCAAGATAAGACCCCTCATCACTTTTAAGTAGGAAGTAGATGCATTTAGACAAGCTTTTGAGCAGCTCTAATGATACATAAATATATCTCTCCAGATTCAGGCATTTGCAGATTATGGCTTTCTAGGAAAAAGTAATAATTTCATCTTGCAGTCCCTCCTACTACTTAGTCTAACTGCTGAAGGGAACCACAGGGTCTGTGTACGTATTCACCAGACACAGTAATCCATTTGCTTTGTAATCACTAGAACAGATACCTGCTTCTCACTAGCCACAGTAGTGCAAAATAAAATATACATGGAACAATTCAGAGCAGGGAGAAATCAAATGGATATTTGGGGTGCAGAAATGCACTGAAGTCAGGGAAAAGGAAACTTCATTTTAAGGAGGTGCAGAGCACCTGTGGAATAGCAGAAAGTCTTTGGGGCCTGAGAAAAAACCCTTTTGCTGGACAGAAGAAAAAAATTTGCCAGTGAGAAGTCCACTGGACCACTGTACACAGGCTGCAAACGCTGAGCCAGTGTTATCTCTCCCTGGACTACAGCCAATAATTTGCCTCATTTCTTCAGATTTTGGTGAAAGAAACAATTCAGGGAGCAGCAGCTGTCTATTACAATACAGGCACAACTGAGTGACACAGCAAACCTACTAAAACCAGGACATGCAGTGCAGCTGCACAAAGCTAACTCAGGAAACTACCAACATGCCTGACCTCCTGTCTGAGAAGAAACAATACCCCATTCAAGCTATTCTGCTATAGCATTCTCTGCTTACCAGAGAGGAGAAACTTGGTGGTGGAGCAGTTGAAGTCACAAACAGCACAATGCATTGGCCTTTACAAATAGCTATGGAAGCAACGCCTTATCCAGGAACCATTGCTAGCTGGTTGGAAACATTTGCCATAGCCCATTGTGGAAAGACAGATACACTGAAATAGGAAGGCAAGGAAGCAGACATCTCAGGTGACTAACGCCTTAAAGAGCAAAACACAGCAATCAAGAGTTACATCACACACTTACTGCTCAGTGAGTCATCCCAAAAAATCAAAAAGGCTGGTTTACAAAGTAATGCCTACTTGGAAGAACAATCTGTCATCACCAAAAACTGCTGTGAGAATTTATACAAATTGGCCATAATTCAGGGTCAAACTTGGGCAGGTCACTATGCTTCGCAGTTTAAAAAAAATCCATGCTGGTTAAGATGTAACAATTGATGATGGTTCCAAGATTTCTCACCTTGTTTAGTCCCTGCAAAAGAGCTTATTATTTGTCTTCTGCACCACTGCATTCAGTAGAAGAGAGAAGGGGTTTTTAATCACTACTGGAATAGGAGACAATGGTGATAACCCCAGCTACGTTGTGTCTCCTTGTGCTATGCTGCAGTGCCATTGAACTATAGCTTACTTTAGAGCTCATCCATTCCAGCAGTAGAAGGCACTGATCAGATTAAGTTTGAGGCACAACTCATCCTTCAAGGAAATAAGCCTCCATGTTGCTGCTGGAGAAGGTGATTAAAGAAAATACAGACTATCCTGTACAGACTCTTTGAATTACTGTAAATCTTCTCTCTAATCCACACATGGTGCCAGCACCATTCGGTCTTAAACCATTTTTGCCCAGCAAATGGAGTCTTAGTGGTGGCAATGCAAAGCTATCAGAGACTTGCATGATCCCCACAAGACACACTAAGCTGGCCAGATGTGCAGATGTTGCCAGCAGTTCTCCAGAGCTCTGAATAAAAAAGCAGTTCTTCCACCTGCTTCCAGCAGCTGTGGTAAAAACTCACCAAACATTTTCTACTTGCTTGAAGGGAAATGTCCCACACCATAATCTCAAGAGAAATGTCAGCTCTTTTCTCAGCCTAACTATTGCTCACTCTCAACCTGCTTAATACCAGGAGGAGGTGGTGGCAGGGCACAGGTACTGAACACATGAATACAGCTGTGAAGAATCATCCCAACTGACACAGAGATCATTACTTTCAGACTTTTGTTGCCAAATGCTTCTCAGCAGTAAGATGATGGGATATTTATAGTGTATCTTGACAGCATGGTTTCAAGCCATCAAGTCACACTGAAACATCATGTCTTGAGTCAACACTAGAGCCTCTGTAAGTGCATAAAACGTTAACCCAGTAGCTTCTGACAGTCACAACAAATTTATCTTCAAAACATGGCAAAAAGAAGAGACAAGGGAAGCTGCCTTCTTTAAAATACCTGGCACAGACCACGGCTGCAGACAGATCATCCACATCCAAAGACGATTTGTCTGCACTAAAGAGCCAAGTTCTATAGACCTAGCAATCCTGCCAGAGGAAGTACATTCTGTTTTGTAGGGGAGTATCCATTTCTTAACTACTGCTCAGATTACTATTGGGACATTTAGGTCATACATGACACGGATTGAACACCAAAGAATAACTATTTTAAAGCATTTTTCCCCTCGCACACTGATTTTCTCTCAGTTTCTAGGGTACTGCCAACCAGAAATACCGTTTCAGACGGTATCTGAAAACTCTGTCATTATCTGTCACAACAGCTCCAAAGGAGCTTTTGAGCACTGAGCATACAGGCTACACGCTGCAAAGCTCTACCCCATGTAATCTGCAGCTATCCAAGGACACAGTGGGTAGCAGGCCACTGCAGGAACCTCTTCTCTGGCACTCCTGCAGATGCTGCACTTCGAACTCCACTCTCTCTGACTACTCTGCACAGCCCACTGATCAGCTGCACCATCACTGCTGCTTCAGAGGGCTTCCAGCTGCCAGAAACAGCTCCGCTCTCCCTGCAGCAAGCGCTCTTCTGGTTCCAGAGCTTACACTTGAATGCAGAGGCTATGAAGTGACATCAAATATTTCAGTTAAGATTCTACTTTTCTTTATTTAAAACCAGCCTGTGATGATACTAGAATAATGACAACTTGGAGCTCCAGATGGGAATAGCCCAGTCTGTAATTATAATTAAGCATATAGGAACCCCCAAAAATGTATTCTGTGGTGCATCTGTGCTGTAGGCACTGCAAGATATTGTGCTGTAGTCAACCCAGACAGCCAACCTAAACAGTCCTGAAGGGCAAACGGGTCCAGGAAGGCTGGACATTCTTCAAAAAGGAAATCTTAAAGGCTCAGGACCAGACTATTCCCATGCACCACAAGAAGAACCGCCAGGGAAGACAACTGGCCTGGCTGAACAGGGAGCTTTTGCTAGGACTCAGGGGGAAAAAAAGGAGAGTTTACTGTCTTAGGAAGAAAGGACAGGTAACTCGGGAGGAGTACAGGGATCTTGTTAGGTCATGCAGAGAAGAAATTAGAAAGGTGAAAGCTTAGCTAGAACTTAATCTGGCCATGGTCATAAGAGACAACAAAAAATGTTTTTACAAATATGTTAACAATAAAAAGAGAGCCAAGGAGAATATCTATCCTTTATTGGATACAGAGGGGAACATTGCCACCAGAGATGAGGAAAAGGCTCAGTTGCTTAATGCCTTCTTTGCCTCAGTCTTTAATAGCGAGACCAGTTATCCTTGGGATACTCTGCCCCCTGAACTGGAAGGCAAGGACAGAGAGCAGAATATACCCCCCATAATCCAAGAGGAAATAGTTAGTAACCTGCTATGCCATCTGGACACTCAC
>VYZV01005082.1:64173-103565 GCA_013401275.1 Pandion haliaetus | reverse complement strand
GGGGCGGAACGGGACGGTGGCCCCGCCCCCGCGCACGTGCGGCGCTCGCCGCCATGTCGGCGCGCGGGGCTGAGGCGCGGCCGGGGTCCCCGGTGGTCTCGGCAAAAGCGGGCCGGGTCCCCGCGGCGGGCCTGGGCAGGAGCGAGCGCCTGGCAGAGCGCGGCGAGCCCACCGCGGGGATTTTACCACAGGTTTTACCACAGGGTTCCCTGTCCCCTGTCCATTAGGCTGGTGCTGCGGGCCTGGCCCAGCGGGCGGAACGCAGTAACTCATAATCTGTAGACGGCTTTAATTTAGGACTGTTATCTGACTCAAAAGAGGGGGAGTGCGTGGTGATGAGCTCATCCCGGCCTGCAGGCTGAGTGTCTCAGACTGGCACCTGCCCGTGAGGAGGAGGAACTCGCTCAGGGTCTGGGCTGGCGGAGGCAGAGCCACAGCTCCCAAAAAAGACCCAGTCCCGCTTTTCACGGGGCCAGTCAGGCCTTCACGAGCTGCCCTGCTGAGATGCCTACTCACCTCAGTCCTCACACTCCTACTGCATTGTATGGAGGTTCGATTTATTACGTGACTTATTACACAGCTACAAACTCACACTTTAAGCAAACGTTCCCATAACTGAATTCTCCCGACAAGGTAAAAGGTGATCATCCAGCTAAGTGGCGTTGAGGACTGTTACGGGTTTGTGTGGCGCGGTTTTCCTCGGTGGCAGGGGAGGGGGGCTGCAGAGGCGGCCCCTTTAAGAAGTTGCTGGAAGAATTCGCTGCCCCAAAATGTCGGACCCGCGCGCCAAAATGTCGGACCCGCCTCTAGGCGGGGAGTGACGGTGGTAGCGCCTCTGGGAAACATATTTAAGAAGGGGAACCGGTAGTGTGGGGGGGGGAAACCTGAGAGGAACATCGCTGCCGACACTGGAATCATGGAAGTGGAGGGGGAGGAGGAGGCGCCTGAGGAGGCTGATGGCCCTGCAGCCCATGGGGGTGAACGGTGGAGCGGAAGCTCCCGAAGGTGGCCGTAACCCCATGGTAAAAACCGCGCTGAAGCAGTGTGAGACTGGAGAGCAGCCCGCGGAAAGGACCCGCGCCAGGGAAGTTTGTGAGGAACTGCAGCCCGCGGAAAGGAACCACGTTGGAGCAGGGAACGAGAGAGGAATCTTCCCCCTGAGGAAAGAAGCGGCAACGACGATGCGTGGCAAGCTGACTCAACCCCCATCCCTGATTCCCCTGCGCCGCCGGGGGGAGGAGGTAGAAGGCATCGATAGTGAACTGAGCCGGGAAGGCAGGAGAGGTGGGGGGAGGTTGTTCTGATGTTTGGTTTCCCTTCCTAATACCCTTGTGTTTTGTTTCTGTTTTGATTTGTAGTAAATTAAATTGATTTTGTTTCTTCCCCAAGTTGAGCCTGTCTTTTGCCCGTGACCATAAGTGGGGAGTGATCCCTCCCAGTCCTTGTCTCGACCCAGAAGCCTGCCTTTTGTTTGTTTTTTTTTTCTCCTCATCTCAACGTAGCCAGGCGAGGGGGTGGGGGGTGAGTGAGCGGCTTCGTGGTGCTTTGTTACCGACTGAGCTGACCTGAAACCACGACAAGGATGCCGCCTGGGTATATTCTCACCTCTCAACCTTTTTTTTTCCCATTGTCTTTGCAGATCTCTACTTTGTTTCGCAAAAGTTGTGGTTTAACCCCAGCCAGCAACTAAGCACCATGCAGCCGCTCACCTCCATCACAGTGCGATGGGGGAGAGAATCAGAAGGGTAAGAGTGAGAAAACTAGATAAAGACAGTTTAATAGGTAAAGCAAAAGCTGCCCACACAAGCAAAGCAAAACAAGGAATTCATTCACCACTGCCCGTGGGCAGGCAGGTGTTCAGCCATCTCCAGGAAAGCAGGGCTCCACCATGCGTAACAGTTACTTGGGAAGACAAGCGCCATCACTCTGAATGTCCCCTCTTCCTTCTTCCTCCAGCTTTATATGCTGAGCATGACGTCACGTGGTCTGGAATATCGCTGGGGTCAGCTGTCCTGGCTCTGTCCCCTCCCAACTCCTTGTGCTCCCCCAGCCTACTTGCTGGTGGGGTGGGGTGAGAAGCAGAAAAAGCCTTGCCTCTGTGTAAGCACTGCTCAGCAGTAACCAAAACATCCCTGTGTTACCAACACTGTTTTCAGCACTAATCCAAAACATAGCCCCATACTAGCTACTATGAAGAAAAGCAACTCTATCGCAGCCAAAACCAGCACAGTGAACCTTGGGGAGATTGCACTTGCCCTGTGCTTTGGAGCACGTGGTGAGAGTGGATGCTGTGCCATGTGCTCCACAGCTGAAGAGCTGTGTGTTCCACATCAAGCCATGTGCTGGGGAAAGAGGCCATAGCAGATAGTTGTCACTGTCTTGCGAGGTTCCTTGAGGACATGACTCTACTGGAAGAAAAGATGCCCATGCTGCAGTTGCTTCAGGGTGGCAGAGACTGCTGCCAAGCAGGCGCATGGTCCTGGGGCAGGAGGACTATGTGGCACCAAGAAGTGGTGGAGGAGGGGGATGTGGGAGAACAGCCTGGGAATGTTTTGCACCTTCAAAGCCTCCTTTCAAGATCTCCCTAGGGACCAGCTGCCACTTTGCATGATGTTATTGGAAAAGATCGCACTCACGTTTACTGCTGCTTTTTCTTTTCCTGTCTCCGTATCACTTTTAGCTGTAGAGCATCCCCTTATCTGGGCAGGCATTTCAGGAAACTGCGGTCCTATTTCTGATCAGGAATATTTCCTGAAATGTTCTGCTATCTCAGACCAAGGAGTCCAGCCTGATACTGCTCTGTAAACAACAAACCCACAGAGCCATCAAACGTCAAAGCATTCAAGACTGCAGCCTGCGGAGTCAGAGCAGGCAGCTTTTCCTAGAGGCCTTTGCAGAATAGCCAGGCACCAAAAGCCACAGTTATCCAAAGGCCTGTAATATCTACATTCACTTTATAAATAAATGCTGTCTTTTCCTATTCAGAATGCAACCTTTTTTTTCAGAGAAATGGTCTTTCTCACCCATTCCTTGATCACTGTTAAATTTCCTCAGAGAAAACAGAAGAAAAAAAAAAATACTATTTCCATCCTCTTGCTACAAAACTTACACCAGCCCATTACTACTTTGTGACCTAATTGCTGTAGTTTTCCTTTTGTTCTAGTCATAAAAGCTGCTTGAGGTTTTGGTGAGTATCATCCTATCCTTTCCTCTCCTGAGCAGCCCTGACTATAATTCCCATATTCCAACATATATTCTTTCCTGCTGCCAAAAGGTCACATTGGCATTTTCCAGTGTTGGTAGGCTACCTTTTCCCCTGACACAGAGCCAACTCTCCCCTGGTGTTCCCAAGGGCTGTGAAGTCTCTTGCTATCCTTCCACCTACAAGGTCTGGGTGCTTGCCTCAAGGGCTGGCATTCAGCCCTCAGTATTTCTTGTGGGAGCTGCTCAGAGAGAAGTTCTCACCCCATAGCCACCCAGCCCAGGAACTCCTGCCAGTCTCTGCAGTTAGAAAGTAGAATGTCTGCCAGGAAGGACATCTGCACTGGAAATACCATTCAGCCTCCACTTCCCTCATTACTGACAACTTTTCACTGCAAACTCTCTCTTCCTCTCAACTTTCATGCCTCATCTGTGGGCATAAATTTTAAAAACTCAACAGAAATTCAAGTGAGCTGATGCATCACGTGCAGAAAATAAACTTGTAGGGATTTTTCATGGTATTGTTATTCCTATTTACCTTATTATGAAAGCAGCTGACCTCTAAAGAAGCTGGAAAGGATGTTTGTGGCAAAGCTGTAGTCAGCAAGGCCAGAAAATTCTGTGGTCTGTCTTGGAGGTGCCGGGGTAGACTCAGCCCTATGCAGGAGAAAGATCATGGTGTAGCAGAAAGGCAGCATCATGCAGCCAGCCCAGACCTTTCTGCGTTATCACACTAAGGTGCTTCCCAGCCTTCTTTCATACGTGTTCAACAACTCTGAGAAAACCAGCATTGCTTAAACATTAGAGTCTCTTAAAAATTCAGCAGCAAAGTTCACCTGGTTTTTTGAGCCAAATTTAAAGTGGTATGGAAGTGTATTTCCACTCTCTAGAACTGGGCTTCAGTCCAGCCTGTGTCACTGAGTGGAGCTAGGAGAAGGAGGAGGCTCTGCAGGCTCCAGCGCTGGGAACAGACATGCCAGTCTACTCCACAGCAGTGTCCAGGGCTGGCTTTCACCTCTGCTACCTCTACATCTCTGTAAAGAAACCTTTTAGCACTTAACCTAGCTCTGTTTCATCAAAGCTAAGCATAAGTTGTGTCTGTTGTTTTGAGAGCCAGCAGAAGTTAAAATATTGAGGCTTTTTTAATGGAAAACACAGATCAGCAGTACATCGTGCCATACCATTCGCCAGATCCTTTTGTGCCAGAAGGTTGTGCCCCATATACTATGGGTCCCTAGGGCTTTGCCTTCATCATGCCACTCAGGGAAGTGATACTGTCAGTCCCATTTTTTCTGGTGCAAAACTGACATGAAAAGTGCTGCCCAAGGTCACACAGTGAGACAGCAGAGATCACTGGCAGAGATGAAACCGGAGACCTAATGAGCTCTAGTGCAGCACATTTATAGCAGATTCAGTTACCTTACCCATCAGACTTCAGATAAACAGTCTGCTAATGGCTTTCTGCTACCTTCACCTTTCAAGATAATGCCTAGATGGCTACCTGCCCAACCTTCCCTTATTCTGCAGCTGTTAAAATAGTTAGATTGTCATACATTGTTTTGCTTTATTTTGTTAGGGAAAGAGGTCTCCCAACCTCTGGCCCACCAGCAGTTAAGAACTGAACTTCTGATTTGCATAAGAAAAATTCAAAATAAAACCATCACATCAGTGATATTTAACCCCCAAAGCTTCCAGGTCAACAGCTGACCACGCTGATGCTCTTCAAATGCATCTTTGTGAGTTTATACACATGGAATGTGTTGAACACGGTCTATTATGTCCGCTTACGGGGCCTGTGCATTTTCATCGGTGGCTCATAAAATACTTGCCGTTTTCCATCTTATCCACTTGGGAAGATCTGATACCATGCAGGACTTATTTTTATCAGAAATACTCCTGCTCCTCATTTCTGTTCAGTTGTACTGGGACCCTCTTAGACAGATACAGCACAGTGTGACAGCAGCACATCTCCACAACGTTACAAGCAAGCTATAATACTGCAAATTACAATAGAATTCAGCTTTTTGCAAGAGTGCTAGACAGGCCCATGTGTAAATAAAATACATTCTGTTTAAATGCCATATTCTTGTGACTTCTCTTTCTGTGCTGTTTGTTCCTTCATGCATTTCCCTTTTTGCCTCTTGGTGGCTCTGTGAGGAGACTCACTCTGTAACTTGCTGAGTTCTGCCTAATTTCTCTTGCCTGGGAGTAAAGCATGACACAGGTTTGTTATTCTGGGTCACTGAAATCAACATCACCTCCAGGAGCACAACTCTTGTCGTACCTTAGCTTTCAACATTGCTCTCAAAAGGTAGCAGTTAGTAACAATGCTATTAATAGAGAATGGAAAGTTTTCTGTGCTTGAAGCAAAGGCAAAAGCAACATGATAAATTCAAAGAAAATAATGGAAACCAGCTAAGAAATACAACTGCTTTGGAAAGCACACAATGCTTGATCCTTGCTTGATGCAAGGATCTCCAGTGGCTGATAGGAACCTGGAGGATTTCTTTTCCAAAGAGGTTGCCAGTAAGCTGAGAGCACAGAACTGTCTGGGCTTTTTAAAAGGTTAATAACTTCACAGCTATTTTGCTAGCAAATAGCTCAGGATACAGAAAATACAGCAGCCCTGGGTCATCATCTTGCTGTTTCCATCCTTTGCCGTGTGTTAGCATCAACTGCACAATGTTTATGCTTTGTCAGGCTTGTCTCATCTGAGCCTTCACCCGCTGTGATACTTCTGTACAAAATCTTCTTTCTTGGGACATTAAAATACAAATCACTTGACTATGGAAGCAGCATCAAGCATATTCTCTTTCAGATCACTGCTGGGATAGGACTGGGCTGTGCCCTTCCAGCAGTCAGGGAGCTGGAGTTCAATACTGGTATTTTGAGAAAATTCCACGATTCTCGGAGTTGGCAGCAAACTCCCATTGACTTCCACAGGATTAAAGTTTGGCCTAAATAGTTCTGTTTTGCCCATAACTTGTCCCTTTTCTACTAGTTTCTCAAGTGCTGTTGGGTATTTGCAATAATACAGTACCGCTGAAGACCTGCTACTTCCCAAAATCTTGTTTGTACTGTTCTCTGGCAAGTGTGGTGAGCAGTGGCTGGAGACATCTCTCTAGGATGCAACCTCTGGTCAAATGCTTTTGAAGACACACTGCTAGGAGCAGATTGGTATCTGCCATACTAACCCCAGGGGAACTGGAGATGTTTGTCCAGAGACAGGGCAGACCGAACTGGTGAGACTGGATTTTGCTCTGGGCACTTCTTACCTGTCTTCTTGCAGCTTTGCCCTGTCTATATAACACACAAGATGAGAACAAAACCATAGGGCCAAACCCACAAGTAACACCAGGATTTACTATCATTCCATCAAAACAGAGAGCACTGGGGAACAAGCTATTAACCATAGGGTATCCCAAGATTAATATTTTTTAAAGTATCTCCTTCCTGGGAACATTCCTTGTGAGTGGTCCAAAGAATTATGTTTCTTTTAAAATAAGTCCTTTAATTTATATCCTGAGGCATGCATTCAAAAGATTTAATTTACCCTGAGCTATGAAATTAAGTTTAACCAAAATTTCAGACTGGTTATTTATGTGACTGTGAAGTTTCCACCACAGAGTTACTGTTTTAACAGTGCAGTGATATATTAGGCTATAAAGGATCCATATGTTTTGAACCCCCACAAAGGAAATTTGAAGTAATTGTAACAATTTGTGTAGAAGCCAGAATGCACCCCATTTTCCTGCAACTTCTCAATGCATCTTGCTACAAGCTGCCAAAATAAGAGGGAGGAAAAAATGGACCCAGGCAGTGTATTTGTCTCAGAGATAATGAACACAGCAACTGCAATCACAACCCAGAAAGCAAACACCTTGTGAGCAGTGTTTCCATTTTATTTTCCAGATCTTGTGTTCATCCCTGATCTCTACCCCATTCATTGGTAACCACATCCAATCTTGCATCATGTGTATCTAATTTCCAAGTGACACTGCGGGCCTTTATTGAAACATGTTCACTATGTCCTCTCTTGCGTTCCAGGGAGTGCTTGGTGTTCAGCAATGCATCGTGACCGGTAGCATACAGCTGGCTATCTCTGCACTGTTTCTCCAGCTAGCTGAGATGGTGATTTCCATTTCAAGCATTGCAGCTGGGATAAGCTATACAAAAAGAATAAAAAGAGAAGTACCTATCCCAAGACAGCTAGGATGCTACAGATTAAGCTGCTTTGATTACAATCACTAAATGTACTTTGGTTTTTCATATGAAATACCAAAAGGAATCTGTTGGAGACCCCTGAATCCCTTGGGTGAGTTCATGCTCCTCTTACTACCCAGGATACAAGCTCTAAAAGGCTGCCAGTGAAATCCAGGCCCTTGTAGCCTCTTGAGAATATTTTTCCTATAAAGCTGCAAAACCGTGAGCAAATTGCCTTGTATGATAACTCAGAGGTAGACACACAGGGGAGGTTGCCAAAAAAGTCTTGGGTAGTTAAGAAGAATTAGTCTTGTGTTAGAAAGCTTGTTTCTCAGTCTGGTTTGCCTGGAAGCTGAAGCACCCATGGCGTGTCCTTCCCATCTCCCAGCACAGCAGCAGCTGTGTTATGGACAGTCGCAGTTTGGAGCATGAGCAAGCCACGGGAGATTTATGTAGGCTACTTAGGCAGTTCATTGGTTGGACTTGGTGGCTGCGGTTGATCGCTCTTGGTCTGGCTTGCAGGAGGGGGCCACGTGGTCTTCTGATGAAGATGGCTGAAAATGAGAAATACGTTTTACATAGCATGGGGGGAGGATGCAGAGGATAACATGAAGACAACACTCGTTATTTAGGAAAGAAAAGATGAGGATCTTGCATGGCTAGTGGATTGTAGTGGCCATCTGTTTTGTCTGAAATTGCTTTTCATAACCTTGGAATCATGGTTTGCAAATGCCTACTTTGTACCTAACTAAAAAACTGTGCTGGCAGATGTTCACGTTGAGTTAAGGTGATCAGCTATGACAGTGGTAGTAGACATTTAGGTTGCAAAGTGCCCTTTCAGCAGATATCTTTAGGACATGGCTCTGTTAAATATAAGCCATTTAAGAGGTTTTAGGGAAATTCATAAGATACTGAAGGTCCAAACAAAGCCATGTTGTCCTGCTCTCCTTGTCTGGGACTTCACAGCATCTTGATACCACAACAGGAAAGATTAACACATTCAGTGATGCATTTTTCCCTTACTCAGAACTCACAGTGGTCTATAAAAATGCCAGCTAGACAAGCCATAGAACTGTCAATTTCCATCTGGCCTGAAGGAAAAAGAACATTTTAGAAAACAAAAGAGAGATCAAGGAATTCACACTGTACTTCACTGTGCAGGGCGGGAAGTCTCTTGCTGTCTAGGAAGGGATGTATTTCTCTGACATGGCCATCTGGAGGCCTCTACGAGATTATCTGGTTAAAAGTTGTCAAGCAAAATTTTTGGTTAAAAAACCCAACAAAACAAACTGGAATTTTTAGTATGTATATTGTCAAAATTACAGACCACAGCAGTTTTGACACCTACTCCTTGTAATTTGGGATTCCTTCAGCAGGCAGGCACTGGTCCCTGTCACATGGCAAAGCTGCAAATGTAAGCACACAGCCAAGTATAAGTGAAGGGTTAGAAAACATGCCCGATGCAAGTAGCACTGCTACGTTATGATAATGCACATTTAAATGATGCAGGAACTCTGAAAATGCTGACATGCTCATCCAAGGTGCTCCTTAAAGGCTACAATTATTTTCCTTGTGTCTTGTGCTCTGAGACAAAGACAATGCTGGACCATGGCCATGTTCAGTTGGTGAATAGCATCAAAGAGTAAAGACTGGGCACCTATTTTGGACTGTACGCTCACCTGACCGTGACACAGACCCCTCAGAAACTCTCCTTTTGCACGGAAGGAGACAAGCAGGGGTCAAATAATTGCTGCCAAGAAATGTTTATGGCTCACGAGGGGAAGGGAGTCTAGCCTGATTTGTATGCCAAGGAAACGGGGAGATTACTATTCACCTCTGCTCAGTATTGCTGTAGTCGTACCTCGATGGTGTAATGAAGGTTTGGATCCCTGTCTTAAAGCTATGGAGAAACTGGACAGGGTCCAGCAAAGGAAGCCCTAGGGCTCATAACCTGCAAGGAGAGGCTGGGAAGGGCTGAGGGAGCTGGGCTTGTTTAGCCTGGTAAAGAGGAGGCTGAGAGGCAATCTCGCAGCACCCACTCCTACTTCAAGGGCAATTAGAAAGATGTTGGATCCAAGCTCTTCTTGGCAGTGGCAGACTATAACTGGGGGCAGTGGCCACATATTGCACCTGGGGGAGTTCAGACTAGATGCTGGGAAAATCTTTTTCATGGAGCATAATGCAGCACGGGAACACGTTATCCGGAAAGGCTGTGGATCTCCTCCTTGGAGGCTGAAAGCACAGCTGGCTAAACCCACTGCAGATCTGGTCTAGTGTGATGGTCCTACCTGGAGCAGAAGATTTGACTCCTGATCTCCAGCAGTCCCTTCCAAACAGCATTTCTACGATTCTTTGAAACCATCCTCCTGCCTGTTAGGTTTTTTCCCCTGGATAAATGCCGTTCCTCTGGCCCTGGGCACAAGTCACACCCTTTGACTCCTTACACTGTGAGTCTGCATTTCGGATTCAAAGATCAGTCACATGGATACATGGAGAGCAATTACATCCTGGTTAGCATGAGAGAATCAGGTACATGTATGGGAGGCTTAACTGGTACAGCAAAAAATATAGAAGGTGGTGGAAACTGTAAATAACACTAACAGACATCCTTGAGACTTGTTTGGATTCAGGTTTCTCCTGTTAATTTGGTGCTTACCGTCCTTGCTGGAGAGGATTGGCGCTAATAGTTCTTTAGCTTCTGATAGCAAAAGGTCAACAAGATCTGAAGATGGAAGAGATGTATCTGAGACTGCGTCTGTTTTATCCTCTTCTGTTTCACTGCTGACTCTTACAAATATGGAAAGTGCCATCAATACTTCTATCATAGAGGGGTCATTGAAAATCCTGGCCAGTCTCTCATGAATGATATTCTATGTAAATTCTGTGTATTTGGGGGAATTGCGTCTCGATCACTCAGCAGCACAGGAGACTCTTTTAGACATATTTGCATCATTGTGTTTCAGACAGATATCAAAGTATTCTTTAGAATTTCTCAGAAATATTTTTCCTTCATTATATTGGAAGTAACCACCTTGGAAACTTAAAAATAATTTTAAGTCATTCTTAAAAACTCACTTTTTTAAAGGGGCTGGCCATTATCAATGGGACAGTGACCTTTCAATGATTTAATCAATTAAAAGCACACATAGAGTTGTGATACATTTTTTTTCAAGTGATAGGAGATAGGTTCAGGTTGAAGGGGAGTCCAGAAGCCTGAACTCTATTTCTGCAACCATTCATGCAGTTGAGAGTCATGCTAGCTCTTTGCTTACACTCTACCAGTTACTGTAACTGCTAATAAAAAAGGACATGGTCCTAAAGCCAAAAACTGATTTATGTTAGGAAAAGCAGGCGGGTCAAAACCCTGTTTCTTTGAAACAACCTGCTTAGGGTCTCTGCTAGCAAGAGCAACTTAACCAGAGAAGTGTTTCACCTACTCACTCCAAAAAAAAAGCCTGAAAGGAGGCCAACTCCCCCCCCCAAGTACCAATCCACCAGCAGCCTTCAGATCATCTTTCCCCAATGGTTTCACTTCCAAAGTGACAGTATGTTTAGAAGCTCAGGGTAGGCTACATGTGAATCACCTTCCCCTGGAAAAGGTCAGAAAAGGACATGTCACGTTCCTGTTCAAGATTCCCAGAAGCCATCTCCTACCTTTTCTCATCTGGTAAAAGACTGGATGTGCTCAGGACCTTGTGGACATTCTGCCATGCAATAAGAAAAAAAAAAAAAAAGGTTTCAAACTTGTAGGAATGACTAATTCCTGAGAACAAACCCCATGGGTTTTTCCTGGTGATCAGATTTAATATGACAGTAATCAGCTTCTGCTTATTCATTGCCCTTGAAGCGAATATCTCAAGGCCTTTTGCAACTCAAGCAACATTCACAGCCTATGCAAATATACAGACACATCTAAATTATGCATTTTAATACCAACACTAAAATATACGAAATGCAACATAAAAATACTCTTCCAAAGAACAATTTTGCATGCTACGTTTCAGCAAGCCTTGATCATCGCTACTAGCAATCCCTGGCTTCTGGATTGTACCTGCATGCATAAGCTATCATTACCATGCACAGTTAGTGAATTCTCAAATGCTGCTGAAGGATGTATAAAAAAGGAAGATATTTTGTTCCAGTGGTCAAAATCCTGTGATGTTTGACCCTGGGGCCAAATCAAATTCACTGCCAAAGTCTGGCCCCAAACCACATAGTGCTGCAGGTCTAGAGGCATTTTAATTCTTCCTCCTCTGAAGCAGAGGACACAGCATCTATGCTTCCTTGCTCTCCACTGCTTCCTATTGATTTTGAGAGCTCTTGGGACAGGCTACTAGTAGCTATAGCAGATATAGTGAATATTAGTGCTTCCCGTGCTGGCCAGTTTACTAATTACACAAGCTTGTATTCCTGATACAGGTAGTGAAGTGGAAGAATAGTCAATTAAAAGACTAAAGTGATTATGTGTGAGATTTTGCAGGAAATCTGGGGGGAAAAAGCACTGGAAGAGCAAACCCACTCTTTGAGTTCACATTTGTTGTGTAGAGAAGCAACCATCAGTTATACAAAGGGAAGGTTAAAACACATGATTTTGACCATCATGTCCAACAGAGTTCCTGGAGCAGCCTAAACCATCACGGGGGGACCGGTGATCTGGCGACAGCAGAGCCACCAGGCAAAACCTGCACCCCTGGTGTTTACATAGCTCTTATGTACATGAGTGTGTATGAGTTCATTCCCTAGTTTCTCCTAACTGACAGGCTGCCTTTTTAGGATAAGGTAGAATTGAAAAACACCTCTCTTGCTTATGGAGCAGGAAGTTATTTGGACTTGCAAAATCACTCTTAAGGTAAGAGGCCACAGTGATGCCACCAGCTCCGGGGGCGGTTCAGCACTTCACCTGCACAAACAGGAGCAGTTTCCTATTGCAGATCTCCAGGCGCTTCCGTGAGACTTCTGATTTTCGTAACTGGCCATCAGCCAGGGACAACTGTCTTTTCAGTTCCAGGATGTCCTCCTGAGACGAGGCCAGAGGAAGAAGAAAAAGGTGATGACGATGCTCCAGCCTTGGCTTTTGGAAACACTAATTTATGACATTTGCTACAAATAGAAAACCACTATCCTTTTGGAATGGACAATGGAAATTACACAGATTATAACACAGACCCAGAGACCGTGCTGGCCTTGTGGCCACACGATAAATGATCTATGTGCTACGTTCATCTTCTCCTTTAGAAACAGAAGGAGGTGAACCCGCAGAAGAAGGGTCAGGAGGGTTGTGCGTTTTTTTCCGAGGCTGAGGGGTTGCATTACCTCTATTGCAGAGACATGTTTTGCTTTCTTCCCTGCCAACTGTATCTTCAGTTCTGCAATTTCAGATTCCAGCAAGTGGATCACTTCCTCATAGTCCTGCTCTGCACTGTGAGCCTGTCTCTGCACGACCTCTGCCATCTGCAGCTTGCTGTGCAGCGTCCTGTTCTCGGAGAGGAACCCCAGTGCTTTCTGGAAGCAGCAAAAAGTTCTGATGAATGCACCACATCCCTGTCAGCCGCTAACCACTAAAACTACCCCAACATCTCCAGCAATCTCTTCACTAACCTGGTTCAGTCTCTGAAGCTCATCTTCCATTGACTTCTTGCTGTTCTCCACCTCTTTCAGGAGAGACTACGGAAAATATTTTCATTGGATTAGAAGCAACAAGCAATAGGACACTCTGTAGAAGATGCCCTGGTCTTGTAGCCCCTACCCACCAGAATAATATTTTACAAAGCAGCTGTGTGCACCTTCCCCCACCACAGTGCTTTCTGGGCTGTGACCTGCATGCCTGCAGAAATCCACCTGGACACTGCCATGGTGCTAACAGCCATGCTGGCAATCTGCAGCTAGGTCAGGAGGGGAGGACAGGCAGTGCTTCTGTTATTCATGGACTTGAATGACTTGTGAGACATGTTTTTGTATTTTTAAATATATTTACTCACTGCTAAAAAGTGACTGCGTACTTTCAGTACAAATAAGCTTTCATTTGAGGTTGAGAGCGAGAAAGAAGCAATTAAGGAGAGCTGAGGGTGAGTCTCCTTTGTAACGAGGAATGCGTAGAATGCAAACTGGTGACTTCTTAAGAGGGACAGGTGACACCATTACCCTCACGCACGACTA
The DNA here is from genome assembly GCA_013401275.1 of Pandion haliaetus. Classification (NCBI taxonomy): domain Eukaryota; kingdom Metazoa; phylum Chordata; class Aves; order Accipitriformes; family Pandionidae; genus Pandion; species Pandion haliaetus. The sequence continues at coordinate 90,005 of VYZV01005082.1, read as the reverse complement.
CAGCAAGCTACAGCAAAAGGCACCAGCCAAGAAATCTGCTCAGAGGACAGGCTCCACCTTTAGCCTTTGGACTTCTTGCCGCAGATCCATCATTTCCAGTTGCAGCTGCTCCAGCTCCTCATTGCCATTACAACTGAGAGAGTCGAAGATCTGCAAGGCAAAGGGACAGACAGCATCATGCACCGCTTACGCTTTACCAAAAAGCATGTGGCTATATGGCAGGCATATTGTTTTCCATACCCAGAATAACGATGAATCAAAATCACTTTGAAAAGGAGTCAGTATTTTTATGCAACAGATCAAAAGGCACATTAAATAATTCAACTGCAGGGGTTTTTTTCACCCCACAGGATTTCACTCTCAGGATACCTGACATAGCTGCAATAGCTGTGCTACAGTGAATTTTCACTTTGTGAACCAGGTGAAATTAGTTGGAATTGATCAATTATAGCTAATTTTCCTTCTGCATCACTGCCAGGCTGCTTCCTTCATATCATCCCATAGATATTCTTATTTCCTTATTAAAAATGAGAAGTTTGAGGTCTTTTATAGAATTTCCTATAATTGAAATGATTAATGCATAGTTCTGTCTTCTCTTTATAACTCTAGAACCACCAGAAAATGGTAACTTAGCTTTTCCAATCTCAGAATTTCGTGGATTTAACATAGAAAATTAATGGATTCAATGTAGAAGAGCATTGGACTGACTGACCGGAGACTGAAAAGCCGATGTATCCAGCAAACTGGCCACTTCGTGCTGCGTGAAGTGTATGGAGCTGGAATCCAGACCAGCCTTGCCCAGCTCCTCCTGCATCAGATCCCTGAGTGCTTGAAGAAGATCTGTGAGAAAGAATCAGTTTTTACTGAGCTAAAAGAGGAGAGTGCTGTGTGTTAGGAGAAAATGCCACCAATTTTAGGGACATCCACTGACTGCCAAGCAGAGCGGGTTTAGAGATTCCAAACAGTCTTCTCTAACACTCCTGGGTTCTTGGGCAATTCCATCAAGCTTAAATAAGTTGTTGACAATCTTTACCAGACTCTTGTTTCTTATCCAACTGAAAAAAATTAAACTTTTAAAAACAAAAAAACCCCCAGATATTTTCACAGCGGAGTTTTCACGATTGTGCTCCTCAGAGTTTTAAAATTTTAAGCCAAAACCACATTTCTCTGACAAAAGGCACCCGCCTGCCTGCTGACATTTCTCATGTTGCTGTTTTAAACAAAAAACAACTCAATGACTTCAGCACTTAGAAAAGGTGTTAAATTGACAAGTCTGAAACTCCAGATTCATTTTGCTTTCAGACGTGGAGAAAAGCATGGCATGAGGGGCAGCGTGGGACAGACGGGAGCTGGTGCAGCGCAGGGGAGGCTGCACCAGGATCCCAGCCCCCCCAGTCATCAGTCCAGGGCTGCAGCAGGAACTGGAGCTTTTATCACAAGAGCAGCATCTTCACTACCAGGGCATTTGCCAAATACCCCTAATCATCCTTATTTCTATTGCCACTAACTACGAAGGCAGTCGCTCTTAAGAGAGGTGCATGGTTCTGTATCCCATCGCTCGCTTTGCACAAAAACATCCGTCCAAGAGGTGTTGTGCTTTGCAGGGCTGTTCTGTCTGGTGGGGACATTGCTGACGGCTCTGAATTTTTGTGAAGAAACTTCTGGGGAGCAGACTCTGTGGGCCAGATATGCTTCAGCAGGTCACAGAAAGCAGAGCAGGCTTTTATTTTCTGCGTATCCTCTGGCCAGCTCTTGCTTGGCAAGCTGGGGGTTAAGGAACTTAAGCCCTCGCACCGACTTTCTTGTGCTTTCATTTTACTTATACTTCTACCAAACACCTTCTTTTGTATTTGTGACTTTTCTTAGCTGTTTTGAGGCTACATCAATACCCAGCCGGGTATCTTACCTGCCATGTTTCAGCAGATGCCTCTCTCCTTTCTTAGCTTCCAGAAAAGCTGCACAAAAATTAAAAAGCCCGTCACACAGAGCTGCCTGCTCACCTCCGTAGGCCACCGTCCCCTGCGAGTCTGTGGTCAAGCTTTGCCGTAACCGCCTCTTCTTCTCCTCGCTCACATCCAGACCAAGATACTGCAGAACCTTGAGCACAAACAAGGAACCTTTATAAAGAAAAATACTGGAAAAGCAACTCTTTGAAGTAGATGCTGGGAAGACGCTTGGTGCTGGGTTTTCTCCTGGAAGCGACTCTCCAGGCAGCATCTCCCAAAGGAGCAGGTTTGGGCTGGATTTCCAGTCTGTCCTTTCCTACACGTGTACCAAAATGTCTGTTCCTGAAGACGGGGGCATGTTCACATCCCTCCAAGAACATTTTATACAGACTGCAAGCAGATTTACAGCTATGACAAACTGTCAGGAGCTTTATCAAAAGCTGGTGGAGCTGTAGCAAGGCCCAGCTGCCAAGAGCTCAGCCTGTCCTCTTTCTCTTACTGCCCAGGAATTGTGTTTGGAACCAAGAAGATAAAAGTATTTCCCATGGCAACAAGAGACATTCAAACATATTTCTTCTTCATTGCACCTTTTGCTCTCTCATTATGCCTGATGCCCTGTCTTCTACTGATATTTATCAATTCAACCCCAGGGTGCCACACAGAAGCAGATAAACCTGTGCAAACCCCACTTCACTGCTGGTGGCAGCAAGTAAAAGCTTTTAAGAGTCAAGCTCAGCAGATTCTGGGAAAGAGCCCAAGTTAAACACTCCCCTGTCCCAGGCTGCACCCGCTGCTCCTGCTCATGCATGTACAGCACCTCCCGCATGGTCCCCTAGAAGGGAGCTGGAGACAAGTCCTTGCTCATGTTTCTGTCACCAGCAAGCCCATGGGACCCGTCTGCTCTCACGCGCTGCCTGCAAGGCCCATTTGGGTCCCACCTCCTGCTCCTCTGCCTGCCAATCCTGCACAAGGCAGCGCTGCCGGCTCCCAGGCTTCGGGATGCCCTGATCCTCAATCTGCAGATGTTGGCATCTGGCGTGGGCCACCCCAAAACCATCAGAGATGTGTGCCAGTTGGCGTGCATCGCCTGCCCCTGCCACTGCTGCAGCTGCCTGCTCACAACACTGGCTTTTAAAAGGGAAAGCCAAGCACCCCCACTCTTCCCACCAAAGAATAGCTGCTTTTATACCCACGACGAGCAGAGGTCGCTGTGAAAATGCAATCCTAAATCCTGCTTTAGGAGAATTATGCAGGCTTAGAAGAAAAGTTCCTGCTTGCGTGGCTGCCCTCCCGGGAGGCGAGAGCAGCAAAAGGGCAAGCGCTGCATCTGCCGTCAGGTGGCAGCAGCTGCTCGTGCCATCGGGCCCATTGGTGTCCCCCCAGGCCTGCAGAAGGGGCTGCATTCCCACCCCACCCCCCTTAATGCCAGCAGAATGCGGGGCGGGGATATGCACCCCCAAACCAGACTAGGAGCATGGCCTCTGCTCTTTACCAGGGTCTCGGTGAACAAATGGGCAGCTGTGCTCCCTACCTGTTGATGGTGCCCGTGGAATATATTTTCCATAAGATGATGAAAGGGGCAGCGGTCCTGGCTGGATCATCAGTGAGATATCTCGTATTTCAGCCTTCCCTCGCCCACACCAGGCTGCCCGAGGTCACCCCAGCAGTGACAGCAGCACCAGAAAGTTTGGAGGGCAGCTGCCTGCACCTACAGCCCTGAGTCAAATGCATTACCTCCAAGGGAAGAGATTACATCTTCTCTGCCAGGAGGAGACTTCTGGAGCTCCCCGGAGCATTGAGAAATAGCCAAGGTGAGCTTAAATGCCCCTTCGGGATGTTTCCCTATGCTCTCTTCTCCCTTTTTACCTTTAAAGGCTGGTCCCAACCTCCAGCAAACTCGACTGAAGAGCTGAGACGCCTTTTTTATTTTCCAGACTCTTGGTAATAAATACAGTTTGGTGGCCAACTCTTACGCCTCTGTCTCAAAAAACATTAATTAATTGTAGCATGTGAGCGGTGTGATGCTAGTAAGGAAAGCAGTGTTCTGAGCACTGTGGCTGGCTCTGCACTCCACATCACCTGGACTATTGCTATTCCTAACACAGCCCAGTCAGTATCCTAGGGAAGTAAAGGAGAATTAGGCTGGAGCAGGCTGTTTGGCAGAGGATGCTGTATGTGTAGATTAGAGCACTGATCAAGTGCTATAGCTTTATTCTATGCAAACAGGCAGGCTGGTTCTCTTTGACTCTATCTATTCAGGTTTGCATTTTTTAATCCCTCCAAAAAACAAACAATACAGTGACCCCCATGCTAGTACCTGGCCCAGTCCTCCCATGCCTGAGTACGACATTGGTGCAAGAAGCAAAGCTGAAATGCCTTGATCAGTTCTTTCACAGAAAAGCAATACAAGGAGACCAGTCATGTAAGCTTATTGTGTTTGCCAATAATGTGGCAGCTGGAAGCAAGGAGGTATCACGCCAGTAGACTATTGTCTGCGTAGCGCACCGTGGGAGAGGATTGAGAGGAGACCGCGCTTTGGGGAGAAGGACCCGTTCCACTTACCAGTTCCAGTTTCCCATCCTTGAGCCGGATATGGGGATCCAGCACTACTTTTGGTTTGGTGCCTGAAGCTGCTTTATGATTAGATGCCAAAGCAGGTGCTGAAAAACCAAAAATAAATGTTAATGGAGGAGCACTTGAGTAGAGAAAAGAGGTGTCTGCAAAGCAAAATTCAGAACTCTTGTTGCATGAAATATAATGTGTGTGCAGCAGGCCAAAAATCAAAGACTGGGATTTACTAAATCTGGTCCTGGAAGGCTGAACTAGGCCACCCTTGAAAAGATTTGATACTGGGGCAAACCCGTACTGAAACTGGGCTTCTGCACGGTTTAAAATGGGGTGTTTCATCCAAGGACCTAGGACTGCAAAAATAGCACTTTGGAAATTTCCAGTCACAAGTTTCTGTGGAGTCTTGGGGTCTGTAGTTAAGGTGATCTGTGGGGGAAAAAAAAATAATCTGCCTGGCTCTTGTCTTCTCTAATTGATTAAGCAAAACTGAAACCCAACATTTTATAAAATGCAGTCTTGGCTTTCAAACACCCATGGAAAAGGAAATTGACAGATTAAAAGTGGTGTGGAAAAACACCCGTGCAAGACTTTTTCACTCCCCAAGACTGCAAAAAGCCTTGAACCCTTTTCCCTCAGTAGGGCGGGCAGGCAAGTTTTTTTGGGGTAGAAGAAGCCACATGCATTGCGAGGCAGGCACAGAGGAAGGAAGAGGCAGAAATGGCAGCTGCTTTGCTGGTGAAAAGCTGTTATGAGATCAGAAGAGCCAGCTGCTGACAGCTAGCTCATCCTTACCGGCACTGCCTCCAGAGCTGAAATGGAACAGAGCACAAACCCCGCTGCCATGCCCTGCCACGTGGGCTCCTCCATCCCTGGAGGGGACCCCACCTTTACATTACAATTAACCCTTCTCTGTAAGAAACCATGACATTCCCTGGGAAAAGGGCTGCAGAAGGCTTTATCCACTCCGGAGCATCCCTGCCAGACTTCAGAAAGGTGCAGGACTGCTGTGCCTGCAGCCCTGCTGCCTGCCCAGCTGCCTGCCCCTGCTCGCCCTCAAACTATCAGCCTGGGTTGGTGAAAAAATTCCTTCTCGTGCCAGTGGCACAGGATTTGCCCAGGGAGCAATTTCTTTCACCTGCCTGTGATCTGATTAATGTCACGGGAAGCTCCATCTTGCTGAGTAACACCCCTTCTCCTGAACCTCTTGAGCACTTCTCACCGCACCCGCCTCTACTGTTGGGGCAGAGACCAGGCGCAAGGAGAAGGCAGCGAGAAGCAGTGGAGGTGCTGCACAAGCATAATCCTTCTAATCCAGGTATTCATCTGCTCTGCTAAAGCCAGCAGCTGGGAAGCAGCAAGAGGTAATAAATGGGTTTGCTGGATCGGCCACCAACACTTTACTCTGCAAAGTTCAAGGGCAGAGCTGTTACCCTTTGATGCATGGCTAATCAGGATTAGCTCCACGTGGCTTTGCTGTCAGCTCTGGACACGGAGCTATCCAGGGCATCCATCAGGCACCCAGGGAGATGCAGTCACTGGCCCAGGCTCCAAGCCTGGCTGCTGCTCTTTCAAAGCCAGTTGTCTGTTTTCATGGATGACAACACTGACACAAAGCCTTCTCAGCATTTCACATTAAAAAAACTGCATGTAACAAAATCCCCATGCTAAGTCAGGAAGTGATGAGGTCATTGCCATTTACTGGATTGCCTACATGACCCAAGGCTTTGCTCCCCACCACTGGGAGCTCTGGCTGCAGGATGCTTGGGGCAGGGAGGACAGACCAAGGGCAGTCCCTGTCCCAGGGTCTCTGCAGTGCAGAGCATGGAGGGCAAAGGCTGAAGCCTGCTGAGCTTGCCCAAGGTGAGACAGGCATCCCTGGGAGCAGAGTACTGACGCACACCCAGCCCAGCACTGTCTGCTCCCTGTCTCTCCCACTAATCTCATGTATAGACTAAACACAATTTACCTTGCAATGCTCGCTCTTAGCCTTCCAGATGGAAATTACAACACAGCACAGGGATTCACAACCGGGGCCAGTACCTCGGCAGTGCGTGGGGAAGGAAGGGCCGTCAGACTTGCGGGCATGAGAATGATAGGCAGCGCTTGCCAGGGACTCGCTAGGGAAAGCCTGTCTTTTCCTCCGGGCAGGAGTAACCTTCATATCATAGGGACATGGGGTATCTTGCTGGAGGTCATCTCCCTGGACACTGGATCATGAAGGTTATTGAGGTTTCCTGTGATTCCTAAAGGATCTGTGAAGCTGCAGGGTGATTGGAGTTCACCCCCCATTGCTGCTATCCTATCGGGTGAACAGAGTAGGTCTCTCCCACAAAAGGTAAGCACTCAATAGAGGACTCAGAGCATGGAGAGAAAACACAGCTTGGAAAAGTAAGCAAAAAGTGAAGCTTGGATGTAGAGAGAAATCTGACTTAATCACATCTATAAGCAATTTCCCAATTTGACCAACTGAGGGCATCCTTAAATGCCTGTATAATGCCCAGGGTTGCTGCGTACGTTACAGCTATCATTAATTGACTTTTTTTATACTGTGCCTCCAAGGACCACCTGTTCCCATGAGAAGGGAATGTTGCCTGCAATGAGACCTGCTGCATGCAAGTCTGACATGGTCTTTGCATGTGGGCAAAGACACTGCTGCAAATGAACCACAGGCTGAGAATGGAAGAAGTTGTCTCCTATGAATCCACTGAAAGCTTTAGTAAAGAATTCTGCTACTATGGTCAAACACGGACATAATTACTACCTGTTGAGTAAGCCAAGCTGCTACCTTCCCTCTCTCCTAGCAAGCTGAGTCTCATTATCACCCCATTAGATTCCACTACAGCAGTATAAACACTGATCAAAATTAATTTCATCATCCTCAGCACCAAGGAGCCAAAGCTGTGTTTGTCACCCACACAAAGAGAACAATTTAGCGGGACTCTTACCTGAGACTGTAAGCTCTGGTGGGCAAATGTCTGGTGACAAAGAAGGCACAGGAAAATGATTTTCACGTCTATTCTAGAAAAACAAGACAAAACAGCACAGACTTGCTAAGCAGAATCTGTTGGTGTAAATGAAGAGCAGAAGATAGAAGTATTCAAGAGGGAGCAACCCATCTGGCCCATGAAAAGCAAAGGCACAATGTACACCTCTTGTGCTGATGGGCCAAAAGAGACTCGAAGGATTTCTCTGGGAGCACTCGGCACAGGCACGTTCCTGAGCCATCTCAAAAATCTCTGGTCACACACAGAAAAATGAGTTTTTCTTTACTGTAACGGTGATTGAGAGCTTAGGATGAATTTGACCTTGTATGGTTCCTCCACAGAGGTTCTCCCTAAAGCTCTGCATCTAACCCACCAGTGAGGTCCTGAGTCCGACAGCAGCCCGTTGTATTATTTACCCAAAACACGTAATTACCACAGTGAGCATGACAGGAAGCCAAGACCATTGCCCACCCTTTCTTAAGTGCCAAGTCATGGCTGAAAGCACAAGAGGGAAAAATAGAGTCACTGCGTAGATATGCTGAGCACCGCCGAAGCAGTGCTTCCACAGCTGGGAATGTACATGCAGAGAGGGGCACAGGACTGGTGCTGAGGACATAAGGACAGGTAGCAGAGATGCCTGAGCACGCTTTCCCTAGCATGGAAGCCCAGACTTCATTAAAAATTCCATCTTTTATCAGCAAAGTGAAGAAAGGAGGAATTTAATTCCAGCCAGCAATGTAATTTTATATAGGTGCACAACACTACACAAACACACCTTCTTCTGGGTGATGAAGGATCTATCTATACTACTACTCAGCTATAAGCATGTGGGCTAAGGCTGACTTTCATAAGCACGTCTCCAGTCTGGTACACCCAAAGGCAACTTGTATATGACATTCTTGCAAGTCCATGTCTCCACAGGGTCTGGAAAGAAAGACCTTTTGTGAATGATGTTTGTATGACAGGAACATCCAGCTGGCCTTTTCTAAAGGCAGTTTATGTGGAAGAGGGCAGAAGATACACCCGGCATTGCATCAGTCCAGGACAGGAGTGACAAATGCACAGAGTCCAACCACAGACCTAAATTACCGTGAGGGTTGTGTGGTTAAACCCTGCCCCATCATGCACAGCTTAAGCACTTGTCTCTGCAAACAGAACATGGAGCTAGGCTTCACAGGAAGAATGAGCCTGGCTTATCATTAGACTAGTGAAGAACAGAAATGGGCTGCTTAGGAATGCTGTGGATTCATCTTCATCAGAGGTCTTTAAGAATAGAGAGTTGTTCCTGCCTTTGGGTAGGAGACTAGATCAAACCGACTCCTGAGATCCCTTCTAGCTCTATGACTGGTATTGAATGAGATGCAGGTTGCTATCCACAGAAGGGTTTTGGTTTTTTAAAACCTGAGACTTCTGAAACAGGTCTGAATGCAGGCCCTGGAGATGAAACTCCTCTCATTACCTCCACAGATCCTTCGCTGTCTCAAACCCAAGACAGAAGAAACAATATTTCAGGTTTAAAATACCTGGCTGTAAAACAGGGCTACATACATCAGCACTGCAGACTTTCCACCATCTAGAAGGACTGCCATGGAGTCCCTAAAGAGGAGTTTACTGATCAAAGAAAGATCACAGGACCGACATCTGTGGTCTTAGATATGAACTTCAACCTACCTCTGGGGACCTCACATGGACCTTCAGTCTGGAGGAACTCAGACCGTTTCCCACAGCCTTTGGAGGTGACGATGGGATGTTGTTATGAACTGACAGTCCAGGATGTAACCGTCCCCTTCCAGGAATAAAGGCCACTTCTGTGTTTCCCTCGTGTCTTAAACAAACCACAAATACAGAACATTTTATTAACAACAACAACAACAACAACAAAGGACAAATTTGCAGAACTTCCATGCTTGTGGTTCTTTCTCCAAGACAATCTCACTTAAGCCCATGTAGCCTGCACAAGCGTAGCTGGATCTCCACCAGCTGTGCTACTTGTTTGAACTTCAGTTCTGTTGCAGAACTCTGCTGGGCAGTGAAAGGGGATATTCATGAGGACCAGAACATTGGGAAGGTCTGGATTACATTTCAGGATGATCCATGCATTCAAGACTTCCTTATATGACCACCTGTCAGGACCATCTTGAAGCATCATTTAATAAGAAGCCTCATGCTTCTTGAAGCCAAACTTTGGTATGACATAAAGGGTTTCTGCCTAAGACTCAACAGCACCATGATGATGACAGGAAATATGTTATATACCTACCTGAATTTGGCTTTTGCAATTATTTTTCTGGCCTCTTCATGTGTGCTGCCCACCAAAGAATCTTTATTGATAGCGATTAGTTGGTCACCAGGTCTGAGCCGACCATCCTAAACAAAGAGGGAGAAAGTCACAGCGTTGGGAAGGAATGTCTCTCTGCCCAAAGCCTTCTCCTGCAACACAAATCCTCATTAGTCCATGCAATGCATTACGCATCTGTTCTTAGAAAAGCTGCTTCAGAACAGCTACAGTCTCTAGGAGAGGTCCGCATTGCAAAGTCACTAAGGGTCTCCACACTGACTTACCTTGTAACAGTCACCATCTGGCATAAGCTCTTGAACATAAATCATGGGGCCATCAGGCCTGTTGGATCCACCACTGATTGCCAGCCCTAAGCCGGAGGATTTTGCTATAGAAATGCTCTGGATTCCTGATTCAGTGGAGTAGCTGCAAGGGAGAGATATTATCAGGTGACTCAAGGTGATCTGGGTTATTTTCCCATGTCACTGAACAAACTGCCTGGTTTTCTTTCCATGCATGATTCTTTTAACTTCTCCCAACCTTTTCTTCCTCTGCATCTTTTCTTCCACCCAACCTTGGAAAGAGGAGGTAAGGACTCCCATTTCTCAGCAGACATTGTTCAGCATTATGAAGATGACTGGCTTGCATAATCCCAAATGCTGGGGAATACTCATTTGCATTTAGAAAATAAAGGAGAAACTAAAGGTTTAACCAGAATGTATTTGGCACTCTTGGTTTTTATAGCCAAAAGCACACAAAGGATTGATGTGGTTAATGTTTGGATCCAGCTAAATCACCAGACAGCAACTTACAGATGGGTCAACTTTAGCAAACGTCAAAGTGAAGCTCAGGATACACGGCTGACTATGTCTTAACTGAGGTTTGGACTCAAAATCTTGCCAGATGCCCTAAGAAATGAGCCCTTAAGCACCTTTACAGCAATACCCACCACACTGTGATTCACTTCTGGGGCAGTGGTACAGGTGACTTGCCCAGTCAAGGATGTACTGCAAATGGAGCAGTAATAAGGTTGGACCTGTTGTGGTTTAACCCCAACCAGCAACTAAGCGTCACGCAGCCACTCACTCACTCCCCCACCACCCAGTGGGATGGGGGAGAGAATGAGAAGGAAAAAGGTAAAACTCATGGGTTGAGATGAGAACAGTTTAAGGACAGAAAGGAAGAAACTAATAATGTTAATAATAATAAAATGACAATACTAATAAAAGAATCGGAATATACAAAAGAAGAGATGCACAATGCAATTGCTCACCACCTGCTGACCGATGCCCAGCTAGTTCCTGAGCAGCGATCCATCCCTGCCCAACGCCCCCCACTTTATATACTGGGCATGACATCACATGGTATGGAATATCCCTTTGGCCAGTTTGGGTCAGCTGCCCTGGCTGTGTCCCCTCCCAACTTCTTGTGCCCCTCCAGCCTTCTTGCGGACTCAGCATGAGAAGCTGAAAAATTCTTGGCTTCATATAAAAACTACTTAGCAACAACTGAAAACATCACCGTGTTATCAACATTCTTCTCATACTCAATCCAAAACATAACACTATACTGGCTACTAGAAAGGAAATAAACTCTATCCCAGCCAAAACCAGGGCAGGACCCTCAAAGAGCTGCCTGCTAGACAGGACCCAACAGGCCACCAAGACCACGCCACAGCGGTTGGCTCTGTGCCGGGAGGGAGGTTTAGCAATTGCTGTGAGTGTTTGTGGGGGCAGAGAGTTCATTGACCACCCACAGGCCAGTGGGCAGCATTGCAACAGGGAGGTTTTGGGGAAGGATTTGGTGGGATCTAAGGGTCAGCAAGCCTTTTCCTCCTAATGGACTGGGTACAGCTGGCTTTTCTCCTTTTCAGTTGATTTCAGAGCAGCCACTCCCCAAATGGTCTACAGTTTCTGGTCCTTCTTGTGTTATTTCTTAACTTAAGATGCAGTGACAGCCATGCATCCCATGCCTCACAGTGACACCACTGCATACCCGTCCTGTGCGCCCAGTGATGCCATCCTCAGTGGTCAGACATCCCAGTGACAGAGCAGTGTGCTGCCAGCACCCCCCAAACTGGCGGTGGGCCCGCAGGAGAGCCAGCTGGCTTTGCGGAGGAAAGGGACTGCATTCACAAAGCATGCGTCTTAGTCTTATGAAAAAACATTGCTCTAAGAAATATTTTAGGAAAACGATGTCACAAAATGTAGTGTTAAAACCCTCTGTTCAAGACAAAATATCAGATGTTATCTGTGGTGAGACTGAATCACATCTGAGTCCCATTGCTCAATGGGGTGGCAGGACCTCAGATGACACCACGATGAGGCCACAGCCTGGTGACAACCTGCAGCGAGCAGAAGGGATGGCAGCCACTTGCATGAAAAGACCCGTGGCCCAAATTACATCTCGGCAGCTGACCACCAATGCTCAGCTGCAATCAATGGTCCATGATTTCAAACGGCTCATGCTGCTCCTGGGAGAAAACTGCTGGGGCCTGGCACCAACATGGAGACAAGCAGGAAGTGGAACAGCATGGCAGTGCTGAGCGAGGAGGCCACCAAACCAGGTCCCCTCTAGCCTATATCACAGCCTGGAGCAGGTTAACTGCAGAGCAAGGATGTCTAGATTGTCCAAACCAGCTGCAAGGTAGATGAGCTGGGCTCTCCTTTGTAAGGGTCTCTCACTCCATGCAATCAGCTTAAACCTCTGGTGCCAAATATTTGTCCTCTGCAAATCCCTAATAAGCTGGTATTTAGCAAGAGGATTTACTGGTTCTGCAGTGAGGGCTGATTCTCTTTACCAGCGACTTGGCTTGTTTATGCTGGCAAAGGAAGAGAAGCTGCAAACCCTGGGGACAAATGGTCCCAATTCCACGACTGTTAACACCCTTCGAGCTGTCTCGCTTTAGAAGGGCAACCCCGAGCACCCCAGAGATGAGACTCCACAGAAAAACAAGCTCTGCCTGTCCAAACCTCTGACCCTGCAAAATATGAAAGGGACAGATGACCACATGAAAACACATGCTCCAGGAGATGCTCTGGAGACAAAAGGATGCAGTGGCTGTAGGCAACCGCTGTTGACACCAAAGCAAAGGGCATCAGGAGTGTTTGCATTGAGAGGGCAGTGCTTGCGGTCTTGCTGCATGATGGCAATGTGCTAGAAGCAGGGCAATAGAAAACAAGCTCCTGAAACACCTTCCAAAAGCAACACTGGCCTCGCAGAAACACTCCACTCATGACATCATTTATAAAGGTGATGTGCAGGCTGTAAGCCATGGCTTCTCCCCAGGTTTCAGAGGGAAGGAAGGGGAGCAGTTCACGGTTAACTGTATTGCAGATGTATTGACTGCCTCAACAGGGAAGCTTTTCAGCTCTTGGGCACAGGCTTCCTAGGAACAGTCAAGATGCCACCGTGACAAGGACTTTTAGAAGATGCTGTGGTCTCCTAGCCATTGTGGTGCTACAACAGTATAGAGGACAGAAGGATGAACTAAGCCGTTCTTCAAGCATTGGAATTATTTACTGGATCTACCCCTAAGACAGTGTTAGACATTCAGTGATATCTTCATGACATGACACGGCCCCGCATGACCTGTACGTACTGTGCGTGAGGGGGGTGTGCCGGGTTCCCGATGCAGGGGCCCTGGGAACTGGCAGGGCTCAGCAGCAGTGGGCTCTGGGAGCGTGAGGAGGAGCCTGAGGATGTGCTTTCCAGATATCGACCTGAACAGCAAAGTCAGAGTCAGCCCAGGGAACACAAATACTCCAGCATCACCCTCCTCCCCTGCTCTACTGCTGAGACCTGACACCATTTTCCTAGCTTTTTGGGGAAAACCACATGATAGTTAAAGACATCAGTATATTGCTTACGGAGAGGAAACATCCAGCCTCCTCGGCACAATTCCAGCGTAGGGCCGTCACCCCTCTGCCAGCCCTACATACCTCTGCCATAGGGGAAGGCCAGCCTTCTGGTGGGATGCCAAGCCACAGGGACAGCTTCTTTCCCCATGCACACGTGATTTGATGTGCTGGCACCTCGCTTAGGTTAACCTTGTTGAATCTCATTAAACATTTCCCATTTGCAAATGAAAAATAATGATTACTGAATGAATGATTGCTGAAATGCTCTGAATTCCATAGTAGAAAGCTGCACCTGCAGAGATGGGTATTGCTGGGGTTATCTGCCCAGCACATCAGTTAAGCCGAGTCTGGGCATCTGGGAAGTGGTTACGACCCCAACTCAATTTTCTCTAGTTCACCCGCGGAGGCTGGCTCACTGCCTCACTTTGTGCTTGCTCTGTGCAGGCAGGTTCAGCCATGTCTGCTGCTCTGCACCCGGGAATGCACTAAGCAGTTGCAATAAGGATGAGCAGGACTGCTCTTCCTTCAAATCTCCACCCAAACACCTACATAAATCCAGTCAAAACTCTGCCAAAATAACACTGGGATAAAGAAAACTCCCTCAGCACAGAAGTGGGCTTTTGCTTTCCCCCGCAACGACATGCTGAGCTACTCACTGCCGCCATGCAGGATCGGTGAGCTCCGTGCTGAGCCCGTATTGCTCTGGGAGCCAAACTTCTCCAGAAGCTCGGAGAACTCTCTCCTGGAAAGAAAAACACAGTATGACAACGGTGCCTCTCATGGCAGTGACTTACTACCAAGTCTATAGGGCCGATTCCCTCCAGCAATGGGGAGCAGGCAGAGCTTCCTCATGCATAAGGGTAATGCTCCTAGTTTCAAGAGGTTGTGCAAAGCTTAAGATCAATAATCTATCTCATGGCAGTGCAGCTTTCCTGCGATGGGCTGGAGTTTCAGTGTGCTCCTTCCCCACCCTGGAAATGTTCAGGGTGAACATGGGCAAGAGGAGCTGGTAAGGGATGTATGGACAGGCACTGGTGCTGGGGACTGTCCTGTCTGAGAGATGGCAGATGAGCACAGGAGCCCTGCCTTGCACCCCAGTGCATGGACCCTCCTGGGAATCAGCTGGAATAATTTCACCCCCTGCTATAAGGCTCAGAAGTTTTGCTAACACACCACACAAATTAGACTGTCAGAAGGAGCTGTAACTATGCAAACATAAAACAAAAATGCTTGGCCGATTTGTGACTACTTCCAGAATAGTTAAATGTAGATTATTCTCTGTTTTTTCTCCTCCTTTCCTAGACAGAAAGCAGTTCCTGCTAGCTCTTGCTGGGGTAAAGACAGGAGATTGCTTCTGGAGGACATGCAAAAGAAGCATCCCACTCTCTGACTCTACCCATGGTGATATCCTCCATGAACATCACAGGATAAACTCCTGGAGCACAAGACATTAACGAAGACCTGCATGCATAAAACGTGCTGGGGCAGCACAGGTTTCTGTACTCTTCCCAGCAGTTCATGGCTGAAGATGCTGAACCAGCAGGCATGCTAAATTTACAGATATCAAGGGCAGAAAGGCTTGTCAATGAATTTAAGAGCAGACAGGAATGGCAGCCCACAAACATTTAGCGTGATCCCTTTGTCTTGAAGTAAACCCCCCTGCTTCCTATATGAGCTCTCTGCAAGGCAATCTCATCCAAAACATCTCCTGGAAAGCTGGCTCGGTGCCCAAGTGCTTTCATTATTGCTTTTCTTCTGGGTTGAGTTTGACCGCCATATAACTACCCCAGTGTGTTGAGTCCTTGATGAGCTGTAAGTACCTGTACACAACAGGTGAATTGCTTCATGACCTTCCTTTTGCCAAGTGTTAACATGCTGAGTTTTTAAACCCCATTAAGAACCACCATGAACCATGTTTACCAGCTCCTGCACCATTTCTGTAACCCTTCCTTGAGTTGCCATGAGCCTCTTACATCCTTCCGGATGAGGAGGCACGGGAAGGAGATGCCACGTTCAAGCATCAGCCTCCTGTGCCCATCCCTGCCACATTGGCTCTTCGCTCCCAGAAGCATGCTGTCCCTCCACAACTGTGTGGTCCTCTCCCTTCATAACCCCAAACTACCTGATCAATCCAACCTTTTGGCAGAAAGAAGAGCCTCAAAGATGACTAATTTTTCTAGGATTCTAATTTCTTACATGTGTCATTAAATAAGCAGCCAGGCAATGGGGAGAGACCCTGAAATTGTTGTTTCTGTGGCCACCGTAAAAACATTAGATGTCCACTTTGAAGGCGTGAGGGAATCCCCATGGGAAGGTGCCTTTTTGATGCTATAGCCACAGAAAAAGCCTGGTTATGAGTGGCTAGCTCTCAGACTTGACAGTCAGACAAGCTCAAGACATAAATCTGTAGGAAACCAGCCACTGCAAAGTTTCCTCAGTGAGGAGACTGCTCTTACACACAAGCAGACGTTGTGTCATCTGCATACTTTACCGGGACAGATGTTATACATTATTGGCTAGATTAGAGTCAACAATATTAAATGATGAATGAATCATCAGCTCCTTAGGTTCCTGCTGGAAATGCTCTCAGTAATTTACATTTTCCCATTAACAACCAGCTCATTAACAAACTTCAAAGACCAGTGCCTGCCTTATCTAATATTGCCATCAAATGTATGCCTTATTCATTCCATTTAATGCTAATTTTAAATCCAAGTGTCACACAATACTTAGTGGAATGCCTTGGTGAATCCCAATACTTTGCCTCAACACTATTGTCTTTATCAACTAAACCCATGACCTTAAAAAAAAGACAACTACTTTGTTCAGAAATCCCCCCTTCCACAAAACTGTTCTACCATAGTGTTAGACACTGAAATATATGTAAAAGCACTGAGGAAGTGGAAGGACGACTTAGATCCCACAGCAGTAGGACAGTAGTTTGCTGTTCTGTGGTTCCCTGGGTCAAGCCTTGGATGGATCTTACCTTAGCAGAATTTTGCCAACTTTCCAGTAAAGCCTCTGTATTTCTATAGGTGATTCACACTCCCATTGCACTGGTAACTCATGCACTGATGGCCTTGTCCCTCCCCGACCTATTGCAATGGCAGGTCTACCACGCTGGAAGCTAACATGTTATTTCCAGTGGTTACCAAGCCATCAGCAGCTGGGTTTTTGTTTTGGGCTGGGTGTTTCTGTGGTCATCTATTGTTACATTTTCCTCAGATAATAATCCATCACAGCACAGAACAGGTTATGAACTTAAAACAATGGCTAAAAAACTCTTAGTCAATGCAAATGCAACTAGTCTGGCAGCTCTTATGCTCTTTAAACCCTGCTAAACAATGCAAACCCAATCACCAATCCATGCTGTCAAACTCTGTTATAAGCAAGGGCAGGTATGACTTGAGCATTCTTTGTTGTTAATTTTATGTCGTTAAATTCATCCACAAAGGAGTATTTATCATTATTTGCTCAGGAGCCTGAACAACAAGCTCTGAGCCCAGGGTTGCTCTGCAAGCCCCGGGTCCAGCCCAGCCGTTTGCTGTAGGGACAATGTGACTAAATGCTATGTCACACACCACTGCCCCGGCTCCTGCTTTGTTGGTCAATACTGCAAGCCCCAGTTCCACCAAGGACATAAACACATGACTAACTTGAAGCACATGCTTACCCCAGCAGCAAGCACTATACTTCTGGTGTCAATCTCTCAAGAATTAATTTTGTGCTCAGTGCTGTATTTGAAGGAATTTGCAAGCGGGCAGACAATGCTCAAACATTGTCGATTAATGAACATGTATGCTGAAGGAATGCCAACAGGTCTTGCTTTGTGCTTTCAGACACCAAGAGACTTCAGAAGATGTCTTTAATATTTAAAATTTGACCCTTACTAAAACTTTCGGAATTGTCAGGTGCCTGCAGGACTAAAATGCCCAGCTTTATTTAAAAAAAAAAATCATGGCATTGTATTAGGTGGCAAGTTCATTTTAACAATTCCCTCTCCAGCTCTTTTTCATTAAGATGCAGACATTTGAGGTCTGTAGGATCCCTGTAACAGAGCTCAGACCCATGCAGCCTTCAGCCAGCCCCACGGCGTGGAGTGGGATAATGGGGTTTGCCAGCAGCAGCCAGCTGTAGGCCGACTTTGCTACAGATTAAGCAGGTGGGGGTCAATCTTCCTGCAGAATATTGCTGGTTTATCTCATAATACCTTTTTGTCCTGCCCTTTTGTTCTTGGGAGAACAAAGGGTGAATCCTACATCAAAGGTTATGTGAGAGCACAGCGTCTGGAAACCTCAGCTCTGCACCACAGCTGGGGGAGGAGGAGGAGCCTGTGACAGCAGATAAATTAATAGCTTGTCTCAAAAAAACCCCAAAGCCTGCAGGTCAGTGGGAACCGTGAACACGAAGCACTGCAAAAGCATCACAAAAGCAGATTTTCTCGCGTCCAGCTTGCAGCAGCTGCAGCATTTCCACCGCTTTCCAGGCAGGATGATGCTCTGGAGCTCCAGCACGGAGCCCAAGTCCATCCCAGCAGAGACCTGCCGAGGACAGAGCTGCACAGAGCCAGCACATCCTGAGCTCTGAGACCTCCCGCACCAGCTGTGTGGGGCAGCACAACACGCCGCTGCAGGCTTTGCTTTTCCATTAATGCCTAGGAAGCAGTGACGTGCACAGCTCCCTCTCTGCTTCTGTGTAAAAGGATGCCTGTTTTTTCCCCAAAGAGCAGCCGGTGGCCCTGAGACACCCCAGGCTTGCTGGAGTCACCTCCAGCACGGCCTTGCAGTTCAGCACCAAGTGCTCAGGCGAATAAACCTATGGGCTGAGCCGTCGCTGTCACACGCAGGGCTTGCAGGAAAAAAGGGATTACCTTGTATTGGCGCCAGGCTGGGCATGAACTCCAGCAACAGCCTCTCTGCTGATTCCTGGTTATTGGTTGTGCACTTGCAGAAAAGCAGACTACTTTCCTTACTGCTTTTTGTGCAAGCCCTATTAATACAATAACCCATTTTCACCAAGATGACTGTGCGTATCATGCGGAGATGCAATGTATTTAGCATTTTATCATGCGAGTACTAGGAGGTGCGGCACAAACTGGCTTTCTCACAGTGATAAACTTGAAAGACCAGGATGATATCTGTGCAACGCATAGAAGCAAGGAACTATTGTAACTTTCAGGCTGAGGATGAATAAACAATAATTATACATATGCAATAAAATTATCCTCATTAGATAAAGATGAGCACAGATGAAAATCAGATCCAACCATCATCCAAACCCAGCATGTCCAGCTCTAAATCTGAATTTTCTGCTTTAAGCCCTAGCATTACTGCCGCTCTCTGCAGCACGTCTGATGCGACAGGCTGAAAACATGCATCTTATACACGCCAGGACTGAGTTCTATTAAGAGCACAGGTAATTTGGGCCTATAATTAACTCCAGGGACAAATAATAGCGTTTATAAGTCAAATTCACCCGAGGGCAACCACAACAAAATGCTACTCAGCTGAGTCACTGGGAAAATTGGCAGGCAGGTTGGATCGTCTTCCAAACCCACAGCCATTATGTTTCCTCCTCCAGCATGCCTTGTACGCTCAGGGTTTAGGAAGACGACCTGCATGCAAGTATCTGCAAATACACTGAATTACACTCTTCCCTGTGTCTTCCTTCAGCTTTCATATCTTGTGAGCCACTTTGCTGGGCAGTGGGAAGGTGCAAAGCTGCCCTCGACTCATGGGAGTTCACAGCATGGCATCTCCATGGGTATCACCTCCAAAGCTGACGGTCTCTAGGAAGTCAGAGCCCATTTCAACCCAGACAGAGGGCTGTCTGCTCGCCCACGCTCGAGGACAGACTTAAAAGATAATAGGGCATCAATAAAATAAAGACAAAAGTAAGGAAAAAAAAAAAAAGTTGAAAGCAGAAAAATCCTTCCCCCATTCCCACAGCCCTTAATCCTGGAGATGTGTATTCCTGTATTAAACAGTTTGGGAGATGATTATGTAAGTGAAATCTGCAAATCTTTTAAAAAAATAAATAAATAAACTGATTACTTCCCCACTCTCCTGCTGGCTAACCTTTTGCAGATTTAACAGATAACCAAGAGCAAACGGAGGCCAGATAAATTGCTTAAAGTTTCATTGCCCCCCCCCCCCAAGCCTCCCCCAGTTGGTTTTCCAGCAGCTCCTTCACAGGGCAACTGGGGACTGCCGACAGACGCACGAAGGAGCTGGAGCTGCCGACAAAGCCATGTGTGCATATGTTTTAAGAACAATCTGCTGCAATTTAAGATATTAGGAGGCACATCAAGATGCCCAAACAGCTTGGAACAGATCAGCATGGGTGAAGGCAGAAAACCTGCTTTGGGGGCTCTGGCTGAGAAATAAAGTGTTTCCCTGAGCAAGTCCTGCTGCTGATGGGCGCAGTGAGCTGCTCAGCTGTGGGAACCCAGCCCTCCTGCTGGGGACCAGCCCCAGCAACAGCCACCCAGAGGGGACGCTGCGAGATGCCCATGGCCACTTGCCCTTCCCTAAGACAAGTGCAGGGGACTGCTGCGGCACAGAAGTGCGTCCTTACTTGGACCAAAAGCGGGTCAAACTCTCGAGTCTAGTTCTGGTGACCTGCTCGCTTTACCCACTGCTTCCTCAGCAGCCACTGAAGGACTTGCAGTTAATATAATAATTTGAGATGTTATATTCACCAGAAGAGTGGAGGTAAAAAGCAGGCCGTCATTAATAGCAAATAATTCTTCCACCAGTGTATTACTGTGTCAAAATTAGTCTCATCCCTGTCATTACAGCACTCTCACTATTCTGCTAAGGCAGTAACACTCCCCAGCTGCTGATGGATAAGGAATTAAACCATCATCTCGGACACTAACGGAATGCAGGTACGTTGAGCAAAGGACTCTGTGATATTCAGCCACCCACACGTAGCGCAAAGCCTCAGCACTACCAGCCTGCCTACCCATGACCGCACTCTGCCTAAACCCACTCTCATTTTGGTGGTTCCTGGTGCACCTCAAGTTTCCAGACGTGTTTCTATTTGAAAGGCAGAGGATGCTCTGGCACATTGTGCCAGATCTCCAAGGGGATGCGAGCAAAGGACCCCACTAATCTCATACCTCGGTTTCCACAACTCTGCCCTCTCTCATGACAGCATCATTGCCCCACACAGCTTAAATCCAGCCACGACAAAACTGAACTCTTTCCTTCTCCTTTTGAATCCTCCAAGTCTCTCTAGAGAAAGCAAAGTTTTCCAGGGAGTGGCAAGGGGAGAGCTTTCAGGGAGAAGCCGCTTATCCTCCCTGAGAAGGAGGAATCCTCTGGGGAAGGAAGACCTTAACTCAACATGTCCAACTGGAAAGGAAAGAGAAGATCCTGCTGTCCCTCTATGTCTTCATCCAAAGCTCTGCACAGGATGCGATAAGCCATATGCAGCTCAGCACTGCACGGCAGAGCTGAAGGAGCCCGTGCCACCCTACAGCTGAGGCTGGAGCTGCCCTGGTCCTCGCTGGGGAAACGCCTGCAGAAATCTGCTTCATGCCAGGATGCCCCATGGACCCAGCGCAGGCTGGGCTGGATCCAGGTCTGCAGCTGGCAGCCACCAGCTTTGCTTCACTTCCCATTACAGTTCCAGCACGTTCCCACCGCCGTACAGGTATCAAAGACCCTTGGCCACCTCCGTCTTCACCATGGGCCTTGAGCCTGGTTAGCTCCAAGGCAGTCCAGCTACAGTGCTGATGGGATCCCCGCTCCTGGTGTGAGATGATACCCCTTACCTGGCATCATCATCGCGGGCTATAAGAAGGTGCATGTGGCTGGTGGCTGATGCCGTCCTCAGGATGTCCACAGCCCTGCAAGACAAGGACCGCAACGCGTCAACACTGGCTTGCAGTGGTGCTCCACTGAGCTTGCCCAGCCACATATCAAAGCTCACAGCAAACTGGGCAGAGACCCATAGCCTGGGCAAACCCTGTCAGCAATGAAGTGACCTTTTTCAGTTGGATGCCTGTGGAACGCCCCCGTTCCCTGCCCTGGCAGCGGGGCCAGAGGGCAGCCAAGTCGCAGCCTGATTTTCCCACTTCTGCAATAAATTAGAAGTCCCTGATAACAAAGCAGACCCAGAAGATGCAGGAAGTGGTGACCAAATACCTCCCAGCACATCTTCTCCCTCAGGAAGTTTCCATCTCAGGGACGGCCGCTTTCCAGTTCAAAATACAAGCATCCTTGTGGAGTCAGGGCAGCAGGCTGGCAGCCAGACACAGCCTCCCTGCAGCCGCAGAGATGTCCTCGGGGACCTCCTTCACCAAACCCAGCCAGCCCTGGGGTTTGAGAGCAGGAGAAACTCCTTGTGCTGCTTCCCAAGCATCCATCCAGCCTAAGCACACTGTGCAGGAATGCAAGGCAGCCAGCAGGCTAGCACCATGTTTAATGGAAAAGGGGTCTCCCAAAAGTGCGGTACTCCACTGGATCAGTTAATTATTTCCTTGGCAGGGAGCCAAGGGGCTGGATTGCAGCTCCAGAGGGAATCCCACGCACAGAGCAGCGCTGGCAGGCTTAGGCACTAGCTAATCCCTGGCACTGGGAGCTGTGGGGCTTGCCGGGAAGCTGCAGCAGATGGAGTAGGGGTGCCAGGAGCTGTTAAAAAGCCAGTATTTGGGGGAAATGTCTGAATAGCCCACAAATACAGTCTGGGTTCGCTGGTCTATTTTTTTACAGAAATTTTTTGTTAATTTTCATGTTAATTTAATGTTAATTTTGTTAACTTTTGTAAATTTTGATAATTTCAAGGTTGGCTCTTGGGAACAGCTCTGGCTGCATCAGAGCACAGACAGAGCGATGCCCTGGTGTCCTCTGTGCAACGTGCGACTTAAACCACTTCACAGAATTATACAAAAGCAACAGGAATGCAAAATTTCTGTTTGGATATGGTACCTCTCGCTTGTAACCCCAATTAAGGAATCTCCATTGACCTCCAGGATCTGGTCTCCTGGCTGCAGGCGCCCTAGAAAAGGAAACTAATGGATAGAAACTGCCAAAAATACAGCTTGAAGTGACTGGGAGAGGTTGGGCAGTTCCTCCCTCTGCCCAGAGACAGGATGAAATATGCATAGATCGTTCCTGAGATGCTCATCCAACCTGCTTTTCAAGACATCCATAGATGAAGTTTCTGCAACCTCCCTGAACAACCCGTGCCAACATTGCAGCACTTCTTCTGCTGTAGGAAGCTACGAAAGTAAATACCAAAAAATGCAATAAAGCTTTTACTTAATTCAGTTTGAGGTCAGGTAGAAAACCACAAGTAGCACTTCCACCTGTTCTGATTTATTTTTCTTTATTAGATGGAAAATTGATGTTGTAAATTTTGGGGGAAGAAAAATCTTTTTGGCTTAAGTTATAAAAGGTGAACTCTGCAGACCCCTGCCTTATACCTACTTATCTGAAGATACTGAGGATGAAATCAGTGGCCTAGAGCAGAGCTGAATTTGCAAAACGATCTCAGGTCATTTTGGGGCTACAGGCAGTCAGTGGCACGTGGGAAAGGATAGGCAGCAAAGTGAAGTTCTTTGTGTGGCAGAGATGGATCTTGCTTTAAAGACATGAAGCAATCATATACATGCTGTAGAAGCCAAGACAAAGCTGCCGTCGGGTGTTACGATGATAAAATACCCCCCCCCCACCGCTGGAAAATCTGGGAAGAAGCACCTGGAATGTCTAATAAGGCAACGTATAAAATAAAAACACTGGATTTTGGCTTTTGTCAGACTTTTTGGTACTCCGCACCTTATTTAACTCACCATCTGCATAAGCAACACCCCCCGGAAGGATCCTCTTGACATAAACTCCATATTCTTCTCCGCTGAGTTCCTTGATGCCACCGATGACCTTAATACCTGGAGGAAAACAGGTGCCCATGACACAAAGGCAGAAAAATCGCAGTTTCCACAGGCTGTCTTGGAGGGATGCAGCCTTGGGTACAGCTCCCAGGCACCCCAGCACCCCCTGACACCCCTGTTAAAAACCATTTGTGGCAAGCCCCATGTATCCCCTGCACTACACAAGAAGCAGCAGAAGCAAGAGGGTGCGGCACCTGACACAACACAGGCTAAAGGCATCTGATGGCACCAGCTGCAGAGACAAAGCTTCTCAGAAAGGCATAGGCAAGGCGCGACCACCTTCACCAACCCCAAAATCATAAAATCATAGATTGGTTTGGGTGGGAAGGGACTTTAAAAGCCATCTAGTCCAACCCCCCTGCAACGAGCAGGGACATCTTCAACTAGATCAAGTTGCCCAAAGCCCCATGCAACCTGACCTTGAATGTTTCCAGGGATGGGGCATCGACCACCTGTCTGGGCAACCTGTGCCAGGGTTTCACCACCCTCAGCTTAAAAAATTTCTATCTTGTATCTAGTCTAAAATCTACTGTCTTTTAGGACAACGGGTGATGGTTTTAAAGTATCACAACAGGCCCTGCTAAAGTTTGTCCCCATCTTTCTTATAAGCCCCCTTTGAGTACTGAAAGGCCACAATAAGGTCACCCCAGGCTGAACAACCTCAACTGTCTCAGCCTGTCCTCATAGGAGAGGGGTTCCATTCCTCTGATCATTTTTGTGGCCTCCTCTGAACCCGCTCCAACAAGTCCAAGTTCATCACTGATGGGAAAGGATCTGATTCTGCTGTGGACGCCTTAGCCTGTGCTGATGTCTCTGATAAGACTTGGCATAGGAAACACTACTGGAGACAAGCATTTCCCCCAGGAGACCCCCTTCGAGGTGCAACATCTGGACAAGCCCCAGGTTCAATACAGGGGTGAGAACATCCCTGCTGCAAGCTCGCCTGCCTGCCGGGATCCAGCAGCATCTCCACCACAGCCTTTGAAGCTGCCACCAATGGCAGAGCCGCACATCAGGAGCAGCAGCTTTTTATCAGTGTTTGGATAGGGAGGAGCAGCCTCCAGAGGCAGCAGCCAGAGTGCAGACAACCTCTGTTGAGGCTGTGAATCTCCCCATTGCGGCAGCGTGGCTCAGTTGCTCTGCAGCACGTTGGCAAAGGGCTTGTGCTCCGCACAGCCACCTCTCCAGCCACGGGACCTGTCCCTGCTGGCACGCGTAAGCAGGCTGGCAGGAAAAGGCCCAAGAGACTCATTTGTCCAGGGCTCATTAAGTCCTGCTTTGAAGTTCCAGGCTGTGGACAGAAGGATTAAAAAGCCCGGCTTTAATTAACAAATCTCTCCTGAGAGCCGCTGGTCGGGCATTTTGCTGCTCTGGACAGGAGGGAACACTGAGGACAGGCAGCGCCACAGAGAGGGCCACTGCAAGCGTCAAGCCGGCTTCATCCTCTGGCTGCTGCCCTGGGGTGATGAGCTGCTCCAAGCCCTGGCGAGGTCCTGGGATGCACGGAGTGACCCCATGTGAGAAACACCTCTGTCCAGGGGAGCAGAGCACAGCTTCTTCCCCAAAACACGAGACCCTCTTTCTGAAACAAGCAGGAGGGAAGAGGAGTGGACCCTGGATTGGGATTACTTGGGATAACAGTGCTATTTCCATCCCTAGTTCCCTTACTTTTATAACCCAAGCTCTGCTCTAGGGACCTTCACAGTTTTCAGCTACCTGTAGGGAAAGACCTTGTCTCTCAAGTCACCTTTACATTAAAATTGTGATTAAACCCAGATTATTACAATTTTTCATTTCATTCCTATATGCACCAATTGCTGCTTCTCCCAAGCACAAAACCCCAACCCCGTCTGAGTGCTAGAATTTATTCCCTGGGCTTGATGTGTTAACCATACGACACCCATGCATCTGTGAGGAGCTGTTTTACCAATGGCACTGGGAACTCACAACAGAACACCTCAGGAACAGGCACCAATGTTGTTGTCCATTGCATTTTTAAAGAAATTCCCTAAAATTGGAAACGTTGCCCAAAAGAGGTATCTCCAAGTGGCATGAGTCTCACCAAGGCATGAGGGTGGTCAGACAGCTGTGAACCAAAGCAGGGAAGAGATGCTGCAGCCCCAAAGCCCATTGACAGAAGGTAAAACCTGCTCATCACCGAAGATGCTCAGCTGGAAAGCTTCTCGGCTCCCAGCTGGGCTGGGGTGGCTGCTGGTGGGCTTTGCTACAAGCTAGCAGAGAGACCCTGGGGAGCAGGCTTGCATTTTGGATGGGTTTGGGAAACCCCTGGCGTGGGGG
>VYZV01005082.1:0-59666 GCA_013401275.1 Pandion haliaetus | reverse complement strand
TTCCCCCGTATAAAAACCCCCCCCCCCCCCCCCCCCTTGATATTCTTGCAAAGTTTAATGTATGCGAAAGACTGGACAAACTGGCCACCTCTGGCTGTCAGAAAGCAGAGCTTGAAGGCATCCCAGGAAGCCAAAGCAGCCCTGGGCCCAGACTGCTTCAATTTACCATCCAGGATTTTGAGAGTATTTTGAGTAAATCACCGAGGCAGCTCCACCACGAGTAAACAGAAATAGCTCAAACTGGGCTGAAACATGACATAAGGACAGAGGTTTCGGTAAAGCAGATGCCTACTTGATACGATCAACTTTTATCCCCAACCCAATGCACGAATGGCAGTGCAGAAGTGAGCTTTGCTAATGCTAAAAATGCAAGAAACCCAACAACAGGCACTAGTTATGATGTCCTCGGCTCTTTCTGCTGCATGCGACCCATCCCTGCCACCAAACCCTAGTCCTGGAGAAGCCACAGCAGATCACCCTTGGCACTCTAGAGGGAGGTGGCCACCAGGACCCCCAGGGCTGCCCCATTCCCCCTCCCCAATTCCTGCCCCAGCTGCCGGGGGGATTACCTGCTGATGATGATGGCCCCCTTGTAAAGGACAGAGACGGCAGGCATCTTGCTGGTGGCAGCAGCCCAGCCCTGCCGGGCGCCAGCCACTCCGATTTGGCAGGAATCCGTTAAAATGATGGGGAAAAAAAAAAAGGGGGAGGTCGGAGGGGGTCACGTGGTCTCCCTGTATGCGTGCTAATTCCATCCAACATTAACACAGATCAGCTAAAAAAAATCTCCAACTTTAGATTAAAGCTTACGCAAGCCAAAGCCAACATGGCCCATCGCAAGCACCTTCCCGAACAAGCTGGGCAGGAGATCTGCCAGCCCCCCCAGCAGGGCTGTCACGCTCATCATTAACACACCAGGGTAATTATTTGGATGCATCCTATTGTGTGTCTTTGGGAACAGCCCCTCCAGGGATGGAGGGCAGTGTTCGGTGCAAGACATGTGCTCACCATCCCTAAAGGCTTAAAATCCATAGCAAAACTTTGGAAGTAATAACAGACTGTAGCACTTAGGGGTTTAGGCTTTTTTTTTTTTCTTTTAACATCTTTTCCAGCCCACAGCATGTCCTCCTCAATACAAAGCAAGTTCAGCTGTTCCACTATCTGTTGGGAGGTCAGAAGTATGATTTGCCTTTAAACAGCATCTTCCACCGCCATCTTGATGCCCATCACCCAGCTGCAGAAACAGTATGACCCCCATTTTGTGGGATGTGGGGCTGGAGGCATGAAATGAGATTATCCAAGGTTGGCCAGTGAGCAGGGATGGAGCTGGAGCAAGCCACCTCAGGGCTTGGCAGGAGCAGGGCTGTGATCTTGGTGGGCACGGTGTGAAATGAAGAGAAATTCCCACCAAACATGCTCTGCTGGAGCTGCAAGCAGTGGGATGACACGGGTCCTGCATCCCTGCCAGCTCTGGGGGACAGCTAAGGTCACAGGTAAGCTCTTGGCCCCAACTTCATCAGCAGTGTCTTCCTCATGCTGTTCCCACATCATCTCTCTGCAAGCTCCCGGCTGGACCCCATTAGTGGTACAAGACGTCATTAGCTGAGCATCAGCGTACATCAGTCCAGCTCAGCTGGGGATCAGATACAGATGTGCTTGCTTGGGACGGCAAACACTTTGCCAAATATTTCCTTGAATCTGATGCTGTTGGATATTACTTCTCCCATGCGTGAACAACTATTAGCAAGAGCTTCCCCAATGGCCATGTGAAGCTTTGCTGGGCAAGTGCAAGATGCTTTAAAACAATGACAAATCTGAAAAGTTTTCCTGCGTTTTAATTGCTTTTCTTTTAAAGTCACTTTCATTTGAGGGCATTCAGATGAAATATTAAAACTCCAAGCAGATTAGACATTTAGGTGGCCAAAATTCTCCTAAAAACTGAATTCATTTAGCTTGAAGATCAAAATTTGGATAAATACTGCCAACTAGACATCAAATATAGCTGCATTGGGTGGTACATTACACGCACCCCACCAAAGCAAGGCATGTCCAGCACCTAGTCCGTGTCCACATAAAGGCTTTGGCTAAATTGGGCTAAGCACGAGGGGTTGTACGTGGGGCCATTTCCCAGTCTGCCAGACGGCTGCAGTCTTCTCTGCACTGAGAGCCTCACAAAGCTACTCATTCTCGCAGTGACTCAATGGCAGGGAGATGCTCTTTCTCCTGCCATCCCACAGATGATGTTCAGGGCACAGAGAGCCGAACATCATGCTCCTTTAAGGCAGGAGGGTGCAAGCGCCCAGCAATCCCCATCCCACCACCAAAATTCAACGTACAACCTTCTGAGGTCCTTTGAGACTCTGCTAATAAATTAAGTCACAGAATTACCCCTTTGAGTCATGGGCCTTGGCTGGAACAAATCAGTGCTGCTGAAGGAAATGGATAGCACAAGCGCTGGAGGCAATGTCAACAGGACAAGGTGACCTCTCTGACCAGCTTCAGAGGGGCTGCAGGAAAGCTCACTGGAGCCAGGCCAGCCCGACCCAAAATGTGCAGGCAAATGAAAGAATTTCCCTGCCTGGCAATTCAGTAATTCATCCACGTGGGTTTCTGCATTTCAGGGAACAATTTCTACACACAACGTTAAGCGGACATGTGTTTGTTTGGGGCTTGGGCACTCGGCACGTTCAAAACCAAATTCTTCAGCAGCCCAACCATGGTCCCACCAACCATGGCCCCTCTGACCACTGCCAGCTGCACCCAGAGTGATGTGCCGATGCTTCATACCGGCTGGGTGGGATGTTGCAATAACCCACACATTTGTCTGCAAGGTGGTGAAGGAAATGAAAATCGAATCAAAGAGGCCCTCAGGGAAGAGGAGCAGGGTCAAGTTGATCTCCAAACCCTCAGATCCTCGACACCATCCTCTGAAACACAGACTGACCCTGGCAAAAGCATCAGACACTGATGCTGCTCCTGCCAATTAACATCTGTCTTATTTAGAGAAAGTTTCAGCAAAATAGTTGCAGAAGCTTTTCAGTGTTTTAAAACTCAGGCTCACATTCAGGAAGGATTTAGAGCTGCATATAACCTGCCTGAGGATTCCAGTCCTCCTCTGCGTAACTGGTGTTGAAGGCAAACATCCCACTGGCAAAGGGGATACGTCATATGCTCAAGCTCTTTACTGAGCTGGGACCTAGCTGACCAACTCAGAGTAAATCCCGCTGGAAAGCCCAGGCTTCTTACCCTGGGGAACCACCGACGAGACTTTACATTTTTAAATAAATGGGTGAATGGAAGGAGCACAAATTAAATACAAACTAACACCACAGGGCTGGACAGTGTATAAACATGTGCTTAACTTGCATGTCCACATTTTCGCTGACTGCTAGAAAAATGAGTTTGAAAACTCACTGAAAAAATTTATTTTTTCTATGCAAAAAGTAATTTTTGCTTGAAAAAAATATTTTTAATACAAAAAGTTGAGTGAAACTGTATCAGTCAGCTTTACTTAACACTAGCATGTATAAGCAAGGGTGGGTGAAGCTACGAGTGGACTCAAAATAAGTCTTAGAGCCGGATTGTAAGGTTAAAAAATGCTGACAGCAAAATATAGACGTCAGGCGCATTTCCAATATGTTTTTCTAAGAGACCACAAAGGAGAAAAAGTGGGACCGCTGCGGGGAGGCACAGAAAGGGAGAGGTGCTTTTCCCCCATCCCACAGCAGCCAGCTGAGCTACTGCTTCCTGCCGAGGAGCAAGGAGGCAAAGCAGGCTCTTACTGCGGCTGGCTGTGCCCTACACACCATCCTGCCACCTCCTCCTCCAGGGCATCGCACCTTCTCCAAACCATCAAACTTTGACCACCGCCAAGAGGAAGCAGGTGGGGAAGATGGTGGCAATGTGTTTGTCTGGGTTTCAGAAAGAAAAGAGGGGAAGAGGATGGCTGAAACAAGCACAGCCAACAGTAAAGTTATTTTTTTCTCATCATTCAAGTCTCCCCTTGCCCTTCCTACCCTGACTACAAGCAAATAGCACTGGGAACAGCTGGCCCACAATACGTGGAGGTCCTGGGTTTCATGTCATTGGGATCATTGGCACCACATGGTCAACACAGGGGCAGAGAGATGTCCAGCAGAAAATGCAAAATGGCGTGGGAAGACATTGCTCAAGGCTTGCATCTTGTGAAACGTGCTTTCATTTGAATTTGAGGGGTTCAGTGAGTGCTCCCCCCAGCCAAACAGTTCTTTGCAGCCTGTCCACTCAGGTAGGGTCATCTCCGGGTCATGTTAAGGCCATACAAGCAAAGAAGCGGAGCCATTGGTCTTCTCAGTTATTCCAGTGCCAACATTGTGGCTAAAACCCAGGAACCAATCTTTTCACGCAACTGAGCCTTCAGCACTGACTGGTGGCAAAAAGATCTGGAAGGCTTGTGCAACCCGAGCCACAGCCTGTGGAGCTCTGTTGGCAGGTGGAAAAGCCACCTCATCTGAAACTAGAACTAAAGGAACATCTCCAGCATGACAAAGGAGATGTCTATCTGCTGGTGGTTCAGCCAAGAAGAGAACTCCACCGCTTCCCCGTCTGAAGAGGGCCTGCATATATAACTGTGCCAGAACAGGGCTGTTTGCTCCAGGACACACAGAACCTCTGGACTTCCAGACTCTGAAGTGACCAGCTCCTGGACTTTCAAGGTGTTAGCCTTCAATCCCTTTGAGAAGGTCTGCAGACTCCATAGGAAGGATGCTCTCTCCTGCTTCTCTCCCCCCCCCCGAGTTTTCCTGGCAGCACTTTTAAAATTTGGATTTTCTCCTAAATACAGTTACACAATCCTCCCTGCCTCCAGCCAAGCCATGTGCTGCCTGAGGGGAGAGCTGCCTCAGGGCTCCCTCCCCTACAGTACCCAAGGCAGGAGATTTCAGTCTCCTTGCTTTAGAAAGCACCATTAGGATCACAGATATAAAATAATGGTTTAGGTAGAGATGCAACAAAATTGTTGAAAGTTTCTTTTCTATCCAACAGAAAATCATGAGCAAATGCAATTCTGTGCTACGTTATTATCCACCTCTCCTCTACATGTTGGTCAAAGGACCTTCTGGGAAAACAGCCTTTAGCCTGTCTGTGGATAAAAGGCTCTTCTACATTTCTTCCTTGGTCTGCCTTCTGCCTCCTTCCTTCCCTGCTTCTCAGGAAAGACCCAATGTGAGCACCAAAGGAGGTGAATGGCAGCCACTGCATCGGACTTACAGCTGCAGGAGCCATGCATGGTTGTCCCCACAAACCAGGACAGGCTCCTTGCAGGCAGGCACTCACTGCGGTCGGTGCTGGCTGCAGGATAGGGAATTGTGAGATTTATGGTGAAAAGTAGTTACAGAAAGAGAGAAGACCCAAACACAGGGACAGGCGTGCTGGTGAGCATGAGAAGAGAAGAGGTGCACCTCTGCCAGAAACACAGGGCAAAATGAGAAAGTGAAGGGAAAGGGCCAGGTATAAGGACAAGTGGCTCTCAGCCCACACCAGCCACGCAAGCTGCGGCAGCCAGGCTTGGCCGCCCTTGGTGCAGGGAGCAGCCAAGCCCAGGTATGGCCAGATGCCACGGGGATGCCCAGCCCGGCCAGGTCCCACACCGAGCATCCCTGACTGAATCAGGTGATTCAGCCAGGACCAAATCACCCCAAATAGGTGGTGGCTCCAGGCAGGATCCTGAGCTCAGCAAAACAGCGGCACAAGGATGCCAGAGCTGGGGACGGGCGGGTTGTGCTGACAGCCGCATACCGAGCCTGCAGGGAGCCTCTCTGCACAGCTTAGCAGAGGAACAGAGCCTGAGCAGGTTTGCGTGGGTGGGAATTAGAGGTGGAAAGACATCCTGCAGCGACAGTGAGGTCTGTCTGAGGGCTTTTGGCTCCAGAAAGTGGCAGTGAGAAGTTTTGAGGTGGGAGGGTGCAGCCCTCAGCAGGGCGCTGTGTTATGGTCTCTGCCCGTATCCCACTGACACTGGGAACTGCAGCGGGAGCAAAGGGCTGCCCAGGCAGCATCAGGCACTTGCTTAATAATGACCCAACATTTGTTTCATGACAAAACAAAATTAGCGTAGGCTGAAGAGGCATTTACATCTGATTAGAAAACAGAAAAATGCAATTGTGCTGCTTACAGGATCAGCTACAAAGCATTGATAATAAATCAAACAAAATAAATCAGCTGCTATGGAGCTGGGAAGCAACTACCCGCTGTCCACAGTCACAGTGCAGCCCACATAATTTTCATAAATATTGCCCGTGGAGTTGCTTCAGATGAGCTCATAAGATAAGGGCCATTCACAAACAAGTCTGAACAGAAGAGGGAACAAACAATCATAGAATACCAGGTTGGAAGGGATGTCAAGGATCATCTGGTACAACCTTTCTTGACAAAAGCACAGTCTAGGCAAGATGGCCCAGCTCCCCGTCCAGCTGAATCTTAAAAGTGTCCAACATAGGGGAATCCACTGCTCCCCTGGGGAGATTATTCCAATGGCTCATTGTTCTCAGTGTGAAAAATTTTCCTCTTGTGCCCAGTCGGAATCTCCCCAGGAGTAACTTGCACCCAAACAAAACCACGCTGCCGAAATTACTGGTGAAGAAAGCAGGCAGGTGCTATGGGGAGCACCCAGGGACCTGCAGCTCGATGCACCTGTCCCAGGCCTGGGCATCAGCAGCTCCCTGGCCGCCCATCCACAGGCAGGTGGTAGCAGCTGAAGCAGTTCTGCCAGCCCCAGCAGGGTGATGCCGCTCCCCAGAGCCCGGGGTCCCGCTTCTTCCCAGTGACATCACTCGTGGTGAAACCTCATCCCCAGGAGCACGGCTGCTGGGCTGGCAGCAGTCAGACATCGATGTCTCCACACCCTACAGGCACCCTCCTCCTCCCAACAGCCATGCAGATCTCAGTGCTCCTTCCTCTGGGGCACAGAGCGGGATCCCAGGGGACCAGAGAGGCTGCCCAGGGGCAGCTACTGCTTCCCACCACCTGCGTGGTTGCACACCCATCCCCGAGATGGATGGGCAGCCCTGGTCATTGCTGCACACCTCATGTCCACAGTGTCCCTTCCTTGCAAAGGGATTCAGTCCTCCAGACCAGGAGGAAAAGGGACCTGCCCTTCCTCCAAGGCAAGCTAGAGGCCATAGCATCACTATCTCATCCTACCAACCCTCTCACCGACGCAGCTCCACTCCCTGCAGCTGAGCACAGTTCTCCTCCAGCTGCAGAGGTCAGAGGGTGGCTCCTGGGGAGCATTTCATCTCCCCACTCCTTGTGGTCGTGGGACACCCTTCACTCCTCTCTGAACCCAAACCTTCTTGTTAGTCTAAAGCTAGAGAGGCAAGTAAGTTTGAAAGCTGAGGCAGTTTTCCCAATGCCTGCTCCCCCCCCATCTGTTGAGGGAAGGTATCTCCCCCCTGGGCTGGATGCATGTCCTCACCCTTCAAGGAGAAAGACCCCCTTCTCCCAGTGCATCTGCCCCATAAGCCAGTACCACCCGACCACCAAGACCACAGGCAGGTGGAGATACCATCCCTCACTGCTGGCCCAGCTTTTCCATTCTTCAACCCCTTTTAACACCCCTTCTCTAAACTTCATCCCATTTTCCAATGTCCTTCTCAGCCAGTGGATTTCTTCAGCATGAAGGATTGATCCCAATGAACATTTGTGGTCTAAAAGTCAGGTCTCTGCTGCCCGTCACCTACACCCCGGTGGGGACTGGGGCTTCCAGGAGGCAGTTGAGCCCACCTGAAAGGTATGCATCAAGTCAACTGAGGTGGAATGTTTTCTGGAGGTGCTTCTCACCCAGTGAGAAGAAACTCAGCCCACAGACACCTACCTGGCAGAGCTGGTCTCAGAGACCGCTGGGGCTTGGAGAGGGGCTACGAGTGTTTTCCCATAGACAGACCCCTCCATCAACATGCAGTTCTTCCTGTGCTGCTCTGAAGGCTTTGGTTGAGGAACAGGCAAAAAGGCCTCTTTAATTAGCCTGTCCTGCAGTAATTAGGAAGAGAGGCTGTTTCAAGTGGAAGTGAGGTCAGGCTTGGTCTGCTAGAGGTTTTTGGGAAAGGTGTTTATGCCAGAGCCCCATACTCAGCCAAGATAAGTGTCCCCCAACATCTGCTCCGGCCCAGACCTTGGATGTACCCACTTAAGATGGGGATTAATGCAATTTAACAGTCAAACGAGCTGTCTTCATTTTCACCCCAGCAGGACCAAGGCGCAGTGGCACCTTGCATGTGGGGAAGCCTGCCTGCCTTCCTTCCTTCCTTGTCCTCCTCCTCCTCCCACATCTCATGAGGTAGGTGATCTACTGCTCTGCTTAGGGATGTGTGCTGCGGCCCCAGTTTGGGCATCAGCTCCTGTGAAGGGTTAACAGGATTATAAACCTCCCTGCCTTTCTAAATCCCCTGGGCCATGGGATTGGACTGGTTATAAACTTATTAACAGAGGACAGTCACTGGTGGGGGCTGCGGACCCTGCTCTGCCGGCCAGGCCACCAGTCTGTCCTCCCCAGATTAACTGGTGAGAATGAGAGCAGGAAACTCACCCAAGTGAATCCATAAGAAAGAAGATGGAAAGAAGGAGGGGAGGGAAACTGCTGGGTATGGAAAGATGGGAAAACAACACATTTTAGGGAAAGATTTCAGAATGTGCCACCAAGCTGGGAGCACAGCAGAGGCTTGGGAAGAGCTTTGACCCATCCTCAAGCTGTGAACATCCTTGTGCTCAAACCCAGACCCTGGCACAAGCCATAAACACAGCGGCAATAATAACACAAAGAGGACTGGGGGAAGCGCTGGGCTGGTCCTGCACCGTGGCCGTGCCTGGTAAGGGGCCCTCAGTGGGTCCGCACCTACCTGGCACACACACAGCGCGGTCTGGCCACCAGCCATGAGACGTGCCTGGCATCGATGGGCACCTTCGGGGCTGTTTTATTTCCCACTGGGTCTGGCAAATCTCCTGTGCAAAAGCCACCATTGCAAAGCCTGCTTACAGCCTCCAGCAGCCGCTTTCCAGAGGAGTGAAGCCATACAGGAGAGCCCCATGGGGTCACACCAGCATCACTGCCAGGAAAAAACGGTGCTGAACGATGAGCCGCTGGTCCAGCTGCAGCAATCACCACCCCACGCCCTCTTGATGAGGTCCTGCTGGCAGCTCATGTTTATTTATTAAATTCCTATTTCAAACTCTAAAATTAATCTTTTAATCAGCAGCAGAGTGGGGCCATACTTATCAGAGTGCCAGGGAGGTGTTATCTCCCCACCATCTGCTCGCCACCCTCCACCACGTCCCGGCAGAGCTGCCAGACAGCTGAACACCAGCCGGCACATCTGGCACCCGTCACATGTGGGGGCCGTTCCCCCAGCAAAAAGCCAGTTGCCCCTTGGCCGAGGCTCTCCATCCATGCAAAGCACATCCCAGCAGACAAAACTGGGAGAGGTTTTGACCCAAAATGCCAGCATATAAGGAGATTTCTGAGGTAGAAAATGGTTTTTGAACATTTTTGCCTTGCAAGTGCAAGGGAAGCAGGGCTTAGCAGCCCCGTGCAGCCAGGGATGCCCAGGGGACCCCAGTGGGGCTGCTGATGCTGCCAGGCAGGGGTATAGTGCTGCCTGCCCTTGTACAGACACCATGGCCCTGTAACATCAGCACCCATCAGTGGCACTGACCTGGCAGTGCTCCCCAAAACACACCCCACAAGGTCAAGCCTGTCCTGTACTACCTCCTTCTGAGCAGCAACAGATTCTGCCCCCAAAAGCAGCAGGGAAGCATTGGCACAGCACCCCAAACCAACTTCTTGGGTGAAGGTAGCTGTCACCCTGGGGTGCTGCCCTCACCAACCTGCCTGCACCCCATGGGGTGCCGCCCACCCCGCAACCCCCCGGCCCGCGCTCCGATGACCTACTTCAGCAGGAGATGGATCGTGCCCCAGCAGTGTCCATGGTCCCCAGTGACTTCAGGGTGCCCTGGGTTCTCAGTCCCCAGGGGGAACACCAAGGCTCAGCCAGCCCAAGAAAGCCTCTGCCAAGTCTCAGGCTGGCCCCGAGAGCCTGCCAGGGCCCCTGCCGGCTCTGGATCCGGCCCACTGACCCCCAGTTAATCGGCTAAAGCTGCACGCTCTGAACCCTGGCCCCGGCCACAGCCACGCTCCAGCCAGCTCTCTCTGCCCTACATAGACATCTGCAGCTGCTCAGCACCCGCCTTCACCTCCCGTCCCCTCTGCCATGCCCGCCGCCTTCCCTGCACCCACACGGGGGCCCCCGCTCCGCACCCACCTGTCCCCCAGGCACCAGCACAGGGTGAACACAGTCCCTTTGGTGGGTAGGGGGTGGTTTTGCTGGATGGGAGAGTCCAGCACCAGGGCTGCAACAGAAGCAAGAGCACCCACAATTGCTTGCAGAGGCTGTGAGTGCTTCCCAGCTGCTGTCTGCAAAATAAATCCCCTTCCCCACCCCTGGCTGATACCCCTCCCAGGAGAGCTTGGATGTGATGCCCTCTGGAGAGGGGCCACCAAAATGAATTGAATGAAACCCCGCAAAAAAACACAGGATCAGTGAACATATCCTCCCTAACGCCATTCCCAAAGATGGGGTCTGAAATGCCGAGCGATGCCCCATTCCCGGCGCAGCAGCATCCTGCTCTGCTTACCAGTAAATGAGAGAAAGCCCATCAAAGCGCTCCAGGTCGCGGCCAGGGGGCTGGAGGTAGGACATCATCTGGGGCCACCCGTCCCTGCCAAGCCCTCAGGGCTGCCGCGGCCGGCTCCTGCTGCCCAGGGCCATGGGCTCAGAGTGCCAGTGGCCGGCACAGCTCCCTGGCATGGCTCCCCGCCGCAGCCAGCTACATCTAATCCCAGGCGGGCAAGCATGTGATCGCCCCTCTCCTGGCTCCCCCCGGCTAAACCCTCCCAGTGTCTCCAGTTCTGTGGTGCTGGCTGAGCACAGAGCAGTTGTGCTGCTGCCCAGGGATGCTGCGGTACGGCTAATTCCAGCCGGCAAGTCTGAGTCTCCCTCTGGGGTCCGAGCTGCTCAGGGCATGGCACAGCAAATGCCTCCACCATGGGACCCAGCAAAGGTGTCCC
This sequence comes from Pandion haliaetus, assembly GCA_013401275.1. Classification (NCBI taxonomy): domain Eukaryota; kingdom Metazoa; phylum Chordata; class Aves; order Accipitriformes; family Pandionidae; genus Pandion; species Pandion haliaetus. The sequence goes on along the minus strand of VYZV01005082.1, from coordinate 48,568 downwards.
ATCGCCGGTGTGTGGCCATCAGTAGGGCATGCATCCCACTCTCCCTGCCCGGCATAGCCCCTTGTTCCATAAACTGAGCATTTATTTCAGCAGGATGACCCCTTCACCCCACTACCAGTGAGGTCCCCCTCTTGCCTTGTACTTGCGGTGGCTGTTAACGATGGTTATAATCATTAACAACAGTTATAATCAATGGTTAACCTGCCACCACAAACTATTTAAAGCCAATTGCAGGCGTCGCCGACCTGCATTAAGCCTGGGCTGCAGCAACATGCCCTGTTCCCCTCCTCCCCAGCCGCTGCCAGTAGGCTTCAGCATTTCTAATTATTTATATAATTTGGGGCACAATTCTTGCATGAGGTNCCCCCCGTTTAAGGTTGTCCGGGCATACCCCAGCATCCAGATGATCCTTTAGACTACTAGGAAAGTCCTGGGAGTGAGAGCCGGCGAGCAGATGGAAACTGTTTGAATTGGGGGGGTGCTCATCTGTATAAATTATCATGGAGCAGTGAGGTCACAGCCGGTCCTGTTGTGCTTCTCTGCATCCAGTTGTGGGTGGGATGGACAGACAGCTGGACAGGCAGACAGGTCCCTGATTTGGGGCAGTGGAAAAAAACACAAATGAGCATCAAACCACTGCATGACGTGTATTTTGTTCTCCCTCTCCCCATCAGGCATGGTCCCACGGCACCAGCCTGGGGCAGCTGGGACCTGGGGATTAGGTGAGTCCCAGAGATTACAAAATGCATCCATCTGTCCCTGTCCCGCATGGTCCAGTAAAGCCGCCAACCCCACCAAGGGCCAGGTCCTGTGCCCACTGCTCTCCCCAGCTCCAGGTAATGCTGGGACACTCGGGGACTAACTGGGGAAAACACCAAATGGTAGGGATGATGGCAATCTGTCTGTCTGGCCGCTGCTGCCCAGCGCCGAGCTGAGGCGCCCCGTGGGCATTGGGCACGGTGGGTGTCTGGGGACTCGGTGGTGGCCGGTGGCATCTCCAGCCCCAGTCCAGAGACCTCAGTCCTTGGGGTCAATACAGCCGCCCTGGCTGTGATGAAGAGGAGGGAGGAGGCCGGCAGGCAGAGCTGACAGCTGCCCAGAAGGATGCGCCCGTGCCCGGGGTGACAGCCCACAGGCACTTCTCACTGGGCGTTAACAAAGCTGCCTGGGAGAAGGGAGTGAATTAAGGCTGATCCTGCTCAGCATCCTTTCTGAATGACTGTGCAGGATGTGCTGGTGCCAAAATCCTTTTCACAGGCCACCTCCCAGTGTGGTGACAGGTCCCCTGAGGAGGCACAGTCCTCCCCCTGGGACAGCCACCACCACTGGGGCTTTGTCCCTACGCACCTTTTGGGGTGCAGCTGTTTTACACCTTGCTCCAAGCCAGCCCTCTGCCATGCATCCCTGGCCAGGACCCCTGTCCATATGGAGGCACCCCATGGTGCATTTGGGGTGCACAACCTTCCCCAGCCCAGTGAACCCTCCTGCCGAGGGGTGCTGGTACCCCATGCCGGTGCAGGGAGAGCCGCCTGCTCCAAGGGCTGTCACAACCCGGTGCCGGGCGGTGCCGGGCGTGAGCCCCGGGACCGGTTTCTGCTGCCGGGAGAGGACAGGCAGCAGGGTTTGCCGAAACCGCTGGGAGCGGGCAGGTGCAGGGGTGTTGGGGTGCCGTGGCCGGCTCGGGGCTGAGCTGGCCTCTCCTGCTCTCAACAGTTGGGATTGTCAAAGGCAGTGTCACTCTGCTCCGGGGCAGGACAGCACCCAGGGGCCGTGGGGACAGCGAGGCCACCCCAATCCTGCCCTGGTGCCAGTGGTCCAGCTCCGTCGAGGCACCCAGTGCCCTGGGGCATCATTTCCACCTCCCTCCTTGCAGCTACCAGGCAGCCCGCAGGGACGCCCCACGGATGCGTCCCCCCACCTTGCCCACAGCCCTTGGGGGGGGTCACAGCTTGCCCTGAGCTGGGCTCGTGGGGTGAATCATGGAGATGTGCTGGGGAGCAAGGCACTGCCCTGCCCTTTCCTCTGAGTTTCCATGCTGGCGGAAGCGGAGCATTATCTCCCTCGCCCATCAGAGGCAGCTGCCCATGGGTGCACTCTGTCTGCATATTTATACAGATGCAAACATTACACCCCGGAAATTCTCAGCCTTTACATCACGGGTGAGAACCTGCCGTGGAGGCTTGACCTTTTTGTCCCTCTCCATGTGTCCTGGGGAGCCCGCACTGGGGCAGACCCTGCCTTGGGTCACACCGGCCAGGATCTTGGCCATGGGTGATGCTCCCCTTCGGCACTGGGACCACTGCGACAGTTTGGGTCTCCAAGGGTGCATCGCTCACTTCTGAGCTCCCACAAGACCAGGGCTCCTGCAAGGGTCTCCAGGGCTGCACCATGCCACGCAGGAGGAGGAGGGGACACCTGGATGGCCCCCCTGGGGAGCCAGGACCCCCTCCACCCTCCCCATCCCTTTTTGAGACAGGAGAATAAGGACCAAGAGCAGCTGCCACCACCCCTGATGCAGCGAGCGCATCGTGATCTTAAAAACCCTGATGCCACCAGCCCCATCATCCGGTGCTCAGTGCCTTTCTGAAAGCCATGGCTGGTGACACAGGATAGGGACCTGCCAAGGTAGGGGTGTCCCCCTCTGTCCACCCTCCCCAGTTTGGTGCAGATGCCCCCCCATCCCTCCTTGATGCCCTCTGTGCCTGCCACCACTTGCTGCCTTCAGCACCCCAAAGCCACCACACCAGCATGGTCGGCTGCACCACTGGTGACAACACAGCTCCTCTGCTCTGTACCACACCGGGAGGAAAAGGAAAAGCCAAATTTAATTTATTCCATGCTGCATTTTCATGCCAAATGAGTCAGAGTGACGACCTTGCTCAGCCTTTGTTTTGCTTGGCTGCTAGCGCCAGCTTTTGCTTAGTGTTTGTTCAATATTTAACTCCCTTCATGGCACTTGGGCTCAAACCAGCAAGTGCAGCAGAAAAAGCCACTTCCCTTCTGGGGCAGGAGCTTCCCCGTCCTTCAGCTCCACATGGGAGTGATGCACTGCTTTTATTCAATTTATTTCTCACAGCTTGATGAAGCCCTGAGCTTGGTCCTTCGAGCCACCACATCCCACAAGACCCATTTAAAAAGCTATCAGGGCTCACAGGGGCTGCGGAACGGGGCTGGAGTAGCCTGGCTGGCTGCTGATTTCACAGCAAAACCAGCCTTAAACGGAGCTGAAGGAGGTTTTGCCCGGCACAGGACCAGTTAGGAACGAGCACGGCTGCATTCCTGCACACGTGGGAGCCGGCGAGAAGGAAATGGCAGCGTGGAGGTGTTTCGGTGCCCTGCTTTCCCGCGCCGTGCTGGCTGTGAGCGGGAACTCCCTTCCCACCCGATATGGGAGCAAGCGATTCAGCTGGCCCCTCCGAGGGCTGTCCAAAAGTCCCACCCAGAAAATAAATGAGGTTTTGGCCGAACCGCTGTTAGTTTGTGTTCCACCGAGTGTCTCAGCTTTTGGAAGAAATTTCCAAATTTTTTTACTCCTCCATCCAAAGCTAAATCCTAAAATTCTTCATTGGGAAACACCACTGAAAAGCCCCCAGGGCTGAGCATCTCCGTTCCCAGCTCCCCTGCTGCGATGGGTCCCCAAAAGCCCTCGGCACCACAGGACACGCCAGGGCCATGGTGCCTTTCAGGACACACAGGGAAGGAGATGCCACCGCCACGATGCTGGCTTGACCCACCGAGCCCCGATGCTTTCCCGAATTAGGATGGGCTTGCGTGGGGGCGGGACGGCAGGACGCGGTGGGATGGTCAAGCCCATCACAGAGGTGTCAGCAGGAAGCAAGACCCTGGGAGCTGATGCCCATCCCACACCTCTCGGCAGCAGGGTCGGCTCAGCTGGCAGTGATGGGGACAGCACAGGGTGGAGCAGGGCGAGCTCGGCAGGGTGTGGGATCCATGCTGGGGAAGGGCTTGCCAGGAAAATGCAATCTCGTTGCATAAAACATGCTCCTTTCCCACTCCCCTCCCGTGGCAGCAGCTCAAGAGCTTCTTACCCAGGTTAAGTCAATATTGGCACATAGCTGCCTCTGTCGAGGTGCTCACCCTCGTGAAAGGAGCTCAATGGGTGTTTTAAGGGCTGGAGAGGAGTCACGGGAGCAGAGCTTGCGGGGGGGTCCTGGTGGGCTCCAGCCCTGAGCGTGGCTTCCCGGGGTCCCTGGGAGCAGCACCCCTGGGGCTCAGCATCCCCCCACAAGTTCCTGGCTGTCCTGCAGTGGGGCCCAGCAGCTCCCTGGGCACGATGGGGCCAAAACCCTCTCCCCAGCACAGGCTCCTGGCTGGCAGGACACGGCTACTTCTCGATGCTCAAGAGACTTCAAAGGAGCTGGTGGCACCGGGTCCGGATCCCAGCATGGGGTGTGCCGGGTCTGGCAGCAGCAGGAGCTGGGGGGCACAGAGTGCAGTGGGGACTGGCTGCATCAGTAAAGCCACCAAAAGGTTCATTTGCAAAATAACGCTGCAAAAAACCTCCCCTCCCATCTCAAATCTGAGCTGCAGCTCCAGCAGACCCCAGCTGGGGAGGAAACCTCAGCACACGGTGTGCAGTGCTTTGGGCTGGCACCAGATCTTGCATGAGAGCTGCCAGCACCCCCAAATCACAGGCCCCCAGGTTCCCAAAAGCACACTGTGCAATATGGCTTTGTACAGTGCCTCTGATCCCAAGCCAACGTCAAGGCAAAATACCTGGGCAGTTTACATAAGACATAGTTTTCCACTACGACAGAGTTTCTCTCCGCCCGGTGTTTCACCCAGCAGCTGCAATTTTGCGGCTCTCAAGGGCATTCACACACAAAAAAATGAGCCACACCAGAGATGCGTGGAGATTAGGAGAATTAAGGCTGCAGAGCTAGCACCCTCCAGTAGGCAAAGGCATTTCATCCCTAAACCCAGCCTCTGCTCACCTTTGCAAAGGGTTTAAGAATGAGGGGGGCTCTGGGATGTGTACATCTCATGGGGGAAAGCTGGAAGAGGAGCAACCAGTCCCCAGAGCACCTGGGAACGTGTTGTCACTAGATATTGGCGGGGCAGGGGGGCAGGATACAAAAGCACAAAAACCAGAAACTATTTCTAGAGCAAATAAAGATGCACAGAACTTCACGTGGTAAAATAAAAGCAGGTGGGTTGGGTTTCTCCCTCCTCACCTCCCCTTGTTTTGGGATCGGAGCCAGCGCTGACCTGGGTGGGGAGGGTGGGGGATGCGGGTGCTGCCTGGCCAGGCAGGGCTGCCTCTGCAGCATGGGGACGCTCACAGCCTCTGAATGAACAGCAGCACCAGGCAAATCCTCCTTCCCCCAAAAAACAGGGAAAGCCTGGTCTCTTCCTTGGCCCTGGCAGGAGCCTGGCATGGATGCATGGCTATGGCAGGGAGCATGCCAGCCTCCCAGCACTGCCAGCCTGCAGGAATTAACTGGTACCAGGGGTTCGGATGAACGGTTCTTGCCAAGGGGATTCTCACAAACTGAATCTATTTGGAAGCAAAAATTGAAGCTGGGTGCCCTGAAGGCAAAGCTGTAACCTCAGTTACAGTTAAAATGGAGTCATCATGGCTGGTAACTGATAAAGCTCAGAAACTCAGCCACAGGCAGTGAGGGGTCAGGCCAGCAGCCCCAGTTCAGGCTGTTTTGGGGCTGGTGGGGAAGGGCTGCCGCTGTTGGGCTGCTCCAGCCTCAGCCCATCATCTCCCCAGCAGCAGATGGGGGTCTGAGTCTCATTGCACAGTTTCATCCCATGGGAAGCTCAATCCCAGCAGGATCCTGCCACCCCTGCCAGGAGACGGCACCACCAGATCAGGCTTTGGCACAGCCTTGGGCACCTGTCAGCGTGTTAATATGTCTCTGCTCACCGAAGGCTTGAAGATGCTTGGCTGGACGAGGCTGTGAAAACCCAAAGCATTACTATTTTGCAGGGTGATAGCTCAGCTCTGAGCAGGCTCAAGGCTCTGGGGGGCATCAGCTGCGGCTTTCAGCCTTGCAGCCTCCCTGGTTTCTGATGACTAATTCCCCACAGAGAAGTAGCTGGCAACGCTGGGAAGCATGGTCAGACCACCCCAGTGCCATGGAGCCTCCAGCAGCCTACCAGTGGGCCCAGCCCCTGCAAGGAGACTGTCTCACCCCCTAAAAGCAGCCAGGAGGACAACCCACACTGAACCAGAATGGAGGAAACTCTCCTACAAACACACACACTTGCCTTGTGCTGTCGTTGCCAGGACCCACGGCCTCCCGGCACCCTGGGCAGGTGAAGCCAGACCCGTGCAGGAATGTCTCTCTGGCTGGAGGGCTCTGCGCTCTCTAAAGGCGCCTGGGACAAGCCACCCCGGAGCAGAGGCGATCCGATGCATGTAGGAGATCGGGATCAATAGGTCACTGCATGCACTGACTTGCCCTCAGAATGAAAATCAGCAGAGGATTTGGGGCTGGTGGGGAAGCCACAATCAGGCCTTTAATCCCACATGGGCACAAAATCCCAGGATAAAAAAGCCAGAGCTGGTCCCAATTACTGACTGCTGCGTGCTTGTGGATGTGTGAGCAAAATCCCTTAGGCTGCAGCAGGCCTGGGGTAGGCATCTCATTGCCTACTTACTGCCTGTATGCCTGAGCCCCCCGGGAGGAGGGGAGCCCCCTGTGTTGGGGGGATCTGCCCTGGCACCAGCTTCCCCAGCAGGGCTGCAGACCCCGGAGACGGATGCCCCTGGAAGGAGCCGTGATGCTCGGCACACTGGTCACTCCTAAAGACAGAAGACACCCAGGAGGTGCTGGGGCAAAGCAGACCGTGCAGGGAGGCTGGTGGAGGCGGCAGCCAGCCCCCTTAGCCGCCCCTCCGTGCCTGCACCCTGTGCCCATCACCCCTGGCCACATCGGGCCTGGGGGACCACCCCAGCTGCTCCCTGCTCTGCTGCTCCCCACCTATGCCCTGACTCCGGGGGGATGACACGATTGACCTTAGACATTTGGGGGGGGGCGTCCAGCCCTGCCGAAGCCCCTTTCAGGCAGGGCTGGAACCGGGAGCGCTGGGCTCCACCAAAACCCTCTGGGAAGCCGGGAAGCACTGGGAAGGGATGCTGCGGGGCGGGGGGAGGCCGGGCCGGGCCAAGCCCACCGGGCAGCTGCAGGCAGGAGGCAGGCAGGAGGCAGGCAGGAGGCGGTGCAGCCCCGTCCCCGCCTCCCGGCGCTGCCCGGCCCCGGTGGCGGTGCAGAGGCTGCGGGCGGCGGCGGGGGAAGCGCAGGCGGAGCGCGGCGGGAGCCGTGCCGGGGACCGCGATGCACTCGCTCTTCAGGAAACGCAACAAAGGGAAATACAGTCCCTCCGTGCAGAAGAAGAGGTGAGTGGCCCCGTCCCGAGTAGCCCCGTGCCTTCCCGGGCCAAGCAGCACCGCGATCCCGGGGCTCCAACCCCGCAGCATCCCTTCCCGGCGCCGGGGTTTGGCGGAGCCCGGGCACCCCCCGAGGTGTGGGCATCCCCCGAGGTATCAGCTCCTCTCCCAGCTGGGTCCACATCTCTTGTGCCCAGGGTGGGCACAGAGATGGTTTTTCCCCAGGCCCCCTCGCATCGCAGTAGCGGCAGCTCCAGGGAGAAGGTTCCTTCGCTTCCCAGGCGTGTGCTGTAATAGATTTTAGGCAAAAAAAGTCAGGCTGTCCTCAGCTTTCATCCACTTGGTCCACAGGACCAAGTATTCAGTCGATCGTTTCTTCCTCACCTCTTTCTGATGGGGTGGGGACGCGTTTCAGTTGTACTGGTCCTAAAAAAAAGAGCAGCATGTTGAATGTGTCTCGTGAAAGGTCACTGTTAAAAGGGAAAAGATCTCAAAATATGCCCCCCTCCCGAGAAGGCTCGGCCCCTCTCTGGGTTGCATGATGCATTGGTGCAGGAGGGGGGCTGGAGAGCAGGCAGTCCCCAGCCCCTGCCTGCACAGCGTGGGTGGCACAGGGGGCATTGGTCCGAAGAGGTGGACGTTTGGACTGATTCAGAAGCATGTCCTGCATGGGCTTTGGAGGACGTGGAATAGGGCGGCTGGTGCAGATTGAAGCCCACAGCTTGTTTGTCCCTCTCCATCCCTCTCCAGAGGCACCTGCCCTGGCTGGTGGGCTTGGAGCAGCCACCCGACTCCCAAAAATCCTCCTTTGGAAGGAAACTGGGGAGCTGGCACGGGGGCCGAGGTGCCTTCGAGGACCCAAAAAGGGACCATTCAGCCCAGAAAGCACCTACATCTTCCAAGCTGGGGAGCCCCTCGCTGCTCCCTGCCCCTGGGTGCGGTGCTGTGGCGGGTAGGAGGGATGTTCCCCAAGAGGGGAGGGTGCTGCCCTGGCACAGTGGGTGCTCAGGCTTCGGTATTTGCTGAGCTCCCTCTGTTCAGGCTGAGGCTCCAGTTTCAGCCCTGGGGACAGGCTCCCCCAGCAGCCCAGCTGGCTCAGCAGGGCCGCCCAGGCTCCCGCTCCCAAAGCCCAGGGCACGCTCTGCTGCCAGCTCCTGCCCTGGGGAGGGCTGGCAGGAGGAGACAGAGGTGGCAAGGAGCCCTCTGAGGCTCAGCATGCACCTCCTTGATGGCCCCAGCCCCAGCATTCCCATGGTTGAACGATGGTGTAAATACCCAGTTGCATTTCTAGTCTTCAGGGGGGTTAGTGGAAGGCTTGAAAATGAGAACCACCACACCTGGGATGACAGCTCAGGACTCTGAGCAGCATCAGGATGGTGGGAGGTAGGAGGAGACAGACCTGCTCTGCACTGGGTACCCACCCTGTGATCCCCAGCCCGGGGCTGCAGCCGGGGTCCCCACCGCTGCGCCTGGAGCCCTGCCAGTGCCGGGTACCCCATGCTCACATCATCCGATGGCGGACGGGGCTCAGGAAGACAGTCTTCCCTCCACCGCCCTGCCCACGAGCCCAGCCAGCTCTAGGCAGGTGCCCAAACGCCTCTGAAGGCTGCGGGCCAGGCTGAAATCTTTATTTTTCTGGCTGGCTGGTGGCAGCTGAGGAAGCAGTGCAGCACTGTGGCCTCGGGCCACCCTCCCTCCCTGCACCCCGGCTATCCGTGCACACCTCGGGGAGGGCTGTGCTCATTAGCCCCAATTTGTTAATTCCTGCATTGGAGTTTACAAACATCTGTGAATCCGGGGAACACTCCCACCGTGTGGAAACAGCCCCACCGTCAAGATGGGGAAGCCAGTGCCAGACCGGTTAAACAACTTACTGGAGAAGGATTGCGAAGAAGCGAGGAGCTCCTGCCGCCCCATCCCCTGCTCCAGGCACTGCCAGGCTCCCAGCCGGCTCCCGCCCAGTTTTGCTGCTAGAAAAACAGAGCAACGCTGCTAAAATCAACCAACCGCCTCCGCCGTAAACAGGGACAGAGATTTCGACACCGTGTACAGCCCGGCCTCATCCTGCACTTCAGCAAGTCTGCACAGCCGCTGCACCTTAGACGAGGGCTTAGTGCCAAGGTGCTGCAGGTGAGCGAGCCTTCAAAGAACAGCAGTGACAGGGCAATAACCGAGCACCGGTTTGGCAAGCGTGCGAGGGAGCTGGAACGTTTCCTGCAAGCAATGAGGAGCCGGGGCTGAGCTCACCTGATTTAGTTAGGGGTTGCCCAGGAAGTGCCACCCTACAGCAGTTTGTAGCCTGATGAGGAGCCGCTCTGAGTCTTGGTGGCTTCTTCAGCCTTGTGACAAGGCCTTCCCATGATGGGGACAGCTTGATGAGTGGCACCACGGACTCAGGATCTCTGCAACTCTGTGCAGCTCAAGCCAGGCACTATAATCCACCCATGAACAACACTCTTTGTCCCCCTGGATGCAAACAGCCACCCTTCCCCAACCCCAAACTCGCCCTTCAGCCTCCCATCTAAAGTACCTCAAACCATATGGGCTTCGAGCAGCTCCCCTGCCTAGCCCCAAGCTGCCTGCAGCCTGCCCAGGACCCAGGGGTTGAGAGGTCGGTGTGGGCAGGGACAGGTTTCCCCACTCCACCCTTGCTGCCGTGCCGGGGATGCAGGTCCCCGCAGGAGCCAGACCCCTCTCCGAACAAGGAAGGAGCCATTTGTGACAACCGCCTCCATGTCTCCAGGTCTGTCAGCCCCACGCACGCATTATTAAGGAGGAAAGCCAGCTTGCTTTGAAGCTCTAATAGGGCAATGGCAGGGAAAGAACAGGAGCAACATTAAATCCTGCAAAGCCACAACAGTTTGAAGACAACTTGTTGCCAGGTCCTCTGGTCTGCCACAGCTTGTCCATCCTCAGCAATGCCAGTTGAGTCCTGGAGCGTGCTGGCCACGTGCTGTGCCACAGCTTGGCTGGAAGAAAACCACGGCAATGCTCTGTGCTGAGCATTGTGGACTGCATCCCCCTCCATCTGCCTCCAAACACCACTCACAGCACCAGCAGTTACATTCCTCCCAGTGTGCAGGTGATGCTCCTCAACAGCTCCCTGTGGTTTTGTTTTTCTGATGCACAAATTAGCAGGAACAGGGTCCAAGTCTCTCCTTAGGACTATCTGCTGCACCTCTGGCCTGGGCTTGTAGTCTTCAGGCTCAGTAGCCACCCCCACACAACCGTGGGCACATCAGTAGGTGTGTGGGCATCTCCCTACCTTGTCTGGGGAACATGGATGATGATGACATTTCTTTTGTCTCACAGACGATGATGACATTTCTTTTGTCTCATGGACTTCGCTGCTTTATGCTCTTCTTGCTCACCCTATCCCAGTAGCATAAGGCCCTGGCCATGACTACTGCGGTGTTAGCACACCGTATATATGTGCATGTGTGTGTGTACACGTGTGTCCCTAGAAGGGAAGGCAGAAGCCTTGAATAGGGACCTAGTATGGGGGAAAACCGTCACCCTCCTTCTCCATTATCTTCACCAAACACTTGCCACACTTAGAAAACAGGAGTTTGGCTTCTCTCTAGAAAGTCCAGGCTTGGGAGTTAGAAAACACAACTCTGCCTTGAGAAGCCACTGCTGAAACTCACCCTCCTGCCAGCAAGAAAGATGTTTGTCTTTGGGGTCCCCTGGTGAGAGCATCCATCCAGGAGGGCTCCCAGCCCTGGAGACCCTTCATGGTGTCAGGGGACCCAGTCCCCATCTAAGAGGGAGTGCAGGCAGCTGAGGCAGAAGCCAGGAGGGCTGACATCCATTTCTAGAGGCTGTTTGGTAGGGCTGGAGTCAGCATGAAGGACCAGACAGCAGGTGAGTCAGGGGAGCTGCTCTGTATTTACGGTGGAGCAAGCCTCGCCATTGCCTGGCCTATTTGTGCTTTAATTTCCATGCACATTACAATAATATATCACCATTACTATGAGGGAAGATAAACATAATTGAAACAAGCTGGACTAAGCACAGCAACCCTGCTGTCCAGCTACGCCCTAACGTGGGTAGCTTGATGGTACGCTGCTCCGGAGTTTTGAGCCAGATCTTAATCTCTCCCAAACCTGAACTACACTAGCCATAACCCAGCCCTTGTCTTCTCTGCTCCGTCACAGTTTCACTCCAGTGTCATTATAAGCAGCACAAGGGAATATTGTGCAGTGGTAGCTGCGGCTCGGGGAGCTTTAAGGGCTTTTATAGTTCAGTGCTGTGGCCTTCTAGAGGATTCGTGCAGTTTAAGTCCCTCCTAAAGTCCAGCCTCCAGCAGCAGTGCTCACATGGCTGTGTTTTTTATGAAATCTGTATAAGTGGAGATAGAATTGAAAGCAGCAGTAGGTGGTCACGGCCTGATGCACCGTCTGTGCATCCCAGTAGTGGGACGCAGTAAGCAGGACCAGGATCCATGCTCAGACCCCATCCTCAGCCAACTCGCTTGTCCCTGGCCAAGCAGTCCCACCGTGGAGAAGCTCCTGGCATGGGAAGGCTTCCCAGCAGGAAAGCAGGGGCATGGCGAGCATCGCTGGGCTGGGGGAAGGAGCAGGACAGAGCCCTTCCCATTAACCCTCCCGGCAAGTACCTGATTCATGGGACAAGCTCCCAGCAGGAGCCTTCCCAGGGACTGCTGTCAGCTGGAGCAGTCAAAACTCCAGGAAGATCTATCTGAACATCCTTACTTGGGGGATTAGTGAAATAGCCTCCTTATTTGGAAAAAAAAAAAGGAAACTGAGAAATCAAAGGGATTTCCTACCACCTGCCAGCAAGCGCAAAGCCAGGGTGCAAACCTGTGGGCATCCCGGAGATGCCGGCCTCAGGGAAGTTTGCTCCAAAAAGTGCTCTTATCAGTGAGGGTGCAACCTAATGGGAAGAGAGAAAAAAATGGGAAGAGAGAAAAAAAAAGTCCAGTTTTTAGCAGCAAAGTTTCTGTATCACAATAACTGTCATCATATTTGTCTGTTAAGAACCTCTCTTCAAACAAAAAAAAACCAAAAAACAAAACAAAAAAAACCCCAAAAAAACCCAAAACCTACCACAACCAAAACCCTAAGAAAATCCCAAACCCCTCTGAAACAAAGCATCACCAGCGGTCGGAACTGTGGTATATGGATGAAGTGAAGTCTGCCACACAGCAGCTGCCTCCTCCCACCTCCCCAGCTGGGAGAAACCCAAAAAACCCTCCCATTCCTCACAGGAATAATCTCAGGTCCTTCACGCCAGCCAGGCAATGCTATGGCTGCTCAAGGCAGCATTGAAAAGAAAGAACGCTTCTGTCAAGCACAGCTTTTCATGATTGATACCATTTTTTTTTCCTTCCTGATCAGAAAATGTTAAAATTCTCCAGAAACNTTTTTTTTTTTTTTTCCAAACAAACAAAGACTTATCTATTCTAGCAGAAAAGCATTTCCCTTCCCTCTGCCGGAGCCTCGCAAGGGCCATGCCCTGGGCACCTTTGCTCCTGCTTCCAGTCTCACATGTCCTACCTTTCCCAGCTGGGCTACAGCCATATCCTGCCCTTCTCCCACCCCAGCTCCGCTCTATGCTCTGGCCATCCCCTCCTGCCTATTTTTTTGGCCCTGGCAGCCCTTTGCCTTACCCTGCCAGCAGCTCCGCTCCAAAGCCTGGATGCACCCGAGGCCCTTCCCAGCAGCTTCCCAAAAGAGCAGTCTCCTGCAAATCCCGTCCACACACCTTTCCCAGACAGCCAAGGATTCCTCACCACTTCACCCATCACCTTGTGCTTCTCCTGAATCTTCCTCCTCTCAGCAGATGAAGGGCACAGGGAAGCCGATCTCCTCCGTCCCCTGGCACGGAGATTTCGGCCACACTTCAGCTTTCCCAGCCAATCCCTCCAGCATCCTGCTTGATATCCAGACAGATGCAGGGATCACGCTCATCCTCATGGTTTATTAACACAGACCCAGCTATAGAGGGGACAGGCAGATTATTAATAAGGCAGATGCTCTCATATCAGTAATGTCCAAGTCAGTTGATTAAGTGGCACAGAAGCAATAAGTATGCAGAAATAAATACAGAAGAGAGATCTTATAAGAGAGAATAAGATCTGTCTTATTTCTGAATTTATTTCTGCATACTTCTTATTTCTACATTTCAAGCAGCAGTGGGGGTGAGCTGGAACACACACCAACCTCCCCGCTCACGGTCCCATGCTGTGTTCAGCACAGGATGGCGTGGGAGCAGCAGCTCCCCTAATGCTACAGCAGGTGTTTTGAGATCCAGCTCCTGTGGGAGGTTTTTATTAGATTTCTCTGTCCCAAAACCTCAGCTGCTGGTGACTCTCACATAAAGCACCGGAGGTGGAGAGAGCAAACAGCTCTTCTTGTGTGCATCAGGAAATCCGGGGCTGAGCAGCAGAGCCATGCCTACATTATAACCAAGCATGTCCTTGCTTGCTGTGAGCAAGCTCTGCGTTTTCTTTTACCTAGTCACCCAGATACTGCACATCGAAGCAGTAGTTTCTGGATAACCAGGCAAACCATCCTCCCCAACACGGGGAAACACCAGCCTCTGCCTTCCCTGTTCCCCCAGCCCTGACACCCACTTCTGCTCCCTGCAGCGATGGAGAAAGGGCCATCATCCCCCGGGTACCGCCAGGGCTGGGGTTGGAGGGTGGCTCTGCTGGGTTCCCCGAGTCACGGGGAGTGATGGCCGGGGGCAGCTTGGGAACCAGCTGGCAGGGCACAGGCAGCCCCGGCTTGGCAGCAGGGGTGATTAGAGCTCGTGGCTCAGACATGAGGGAAGAGTGGGGAGAAAGGATTGAGGGGCACATCCTTGCCCGGACACATCATCCCCAACCCGAACCAGCCTGGCTGTTCCAGCAGCGCAGCCACAGAGAATGCTCCCTGCAAAGGCGGTACCTAAGTAAGAGAGTCAGGGCCTGGGTGCTGCGCTCACCGGTTCCCGGCACCCAAGATCAGTTTTGCTGATGCAAAGCGAGCACAAAGGCTGGGCAGAGTCTCCAGGCTCAATTCTGCTAGACCAGATCAGCAGCAACAGCTCGGGAAGACATGGCCGAAATGCAGCATTGCCATGGATCCCAAACGATCCCTGGCTTAATTTTATTTCCTCCATCCAATTTAGAAGCTTCAGTCAAAATCAGAACTAGAAAAGCTCCAGACCTCTTCTGCTTTTTGGGATGGTTTTTCCATCTATGCTATAGATCCACTGCAACCCTGAAGATTCATCCTTGGGCTTGCTAGAAAACACTGAGGCCAAGGAAGGGAACATGGAGATGAGCTGGCAAGCCCTGCCAGCTCTTCCCAAGCCCCGCTCGTGCCAGTTCAGCTCCTGGCTACCACAGTGAAGCATCCCAAGCTCCCATACGGATAATCAGCCTCTCCCACCCTCAAAGCTCAGGTGGCCTCCAGTTCATCGGTGAGAGATGAGGAAGGCTCCTTGGTGGCTGCAAGCTCTCTCAGGATGCAGGAGATGCCAGCTCTGAGCAACCATCATCTGAAGACACACAAACTTGTGCAGCACATTTTAGTCACCCAGCTTCAAACCACTTTCTCTCCATGGATTTCATCTGATGTTTTCCCTGGTTTACATGGGATGATGCAGATTAGGAGAAACCCCAAAGTGGATTTCGAAGAGCTGCTTCCACCATTGCAGCAGGATCCAGCCACCTGAGCCTCATTTCCCAGTGCACCCTGCACCCTCCAGCTGTGATTCCTGAGCAGAAAATGAGACACATCCTTGCAGTTATTGCAACCAGCCACATGACTCCCAACTAGCCCTTCGTTTGCTCCTCTGCTCAGAAATGCCCACTCGGTTTGTTTCTGCTGATGCAAGAGGGCATTATTATGCATAATTATGGCAATCCTTCTGCTCATCAGGAGGTGCCAGGCAGGCAGCAGCAGCAGTGACAGAAGCAAACCACCAGCCGTGCCGAGCACCATCCTGATGATGCAGCTTCTATAAAAAGAAAAAAAAACAGTGTAAATTCTGCCCACACCAGAACTTCCTAGGGAAGTGTGAACTTTTGTGGAGCTGTCAGATGCTACGAGGCTCCTGCAGCCTGGGGCAGGGTTCGAGGTAGGGAGGAACAAGCCCAGAGCTGGATTTTGGTTTGTTCTGCTGAATTGAAAGCGATAGCATGCGTGGCAAGCAGGAACGTGTCCTGAAGCTCAGCACCAGTGCCAGGAGGGAGGTTGGCCAGACCCAGGCTAGCCAGACCCAGGGTGGCCAAACTTTTTCCACCCAGTGCCCACGTTGGAAAGGCAGCAAGCTGAGACATCCCCGCTGGAGACTGTGTTCAGTCCCCAAGGTGTGCAGGACTGAGAAGGCCACGTACTGCTTTTACCTGCTGGTAGTTGAGCACTAGCACATGTCCAGGGAAGCCACTGCAAAGCACTGGAAGAGGACTGGCTCGGTCGACAAGCCATGTTCGCTCTCAGCTTTGGCCCACCATGCTGTGGAAGACAGGAGGACATGCTTCGTGCTGTCCTGGAGAAGCTCACATGGTCAACCCCTGCTTCATGAAGGACCTAGGTGCTGCAGGACCCCTCGGAGCTGGGCTGATAAAGCTGCTGGATGAGGCTGTCTACCTGGGGACACAGGAGCCCTCCATGCCACGAGCAAGCACGGTTGGGATGCTGGTGCTCCACCAGCCAACTCTGCTCTCCCCCAGCCTTCCCTGCTGCCCTTTAGCCTTTGCAGAAGACACACAACTCATTTACTAGCAGCTATAACAGCAATTAACACTTCCAAGCACCATATAAAGATTAATTCTACCACCACATAACAAGGTCATTAAGGCTCATTATCCCCACTCTATAGGTGGTTGGGATTGGAGTGAGCCAACCCTTGGCTTAAGCCCACGTGGCAAAGCAGCACAGCTGGGACATGAGCCCCAGCCTTGCCACCACCCTTGGCTCTATGAACCCTCCAGCTTCAGGGACTGTTGGGAAGCACATCCTGCTTTCTGCCTCCGGCCTGCAGAGCCACAGCAGGAGATCTGCAGGCATTGCCTGGCACACGGTCCTCTGGAGCTGACCCTGGCATGCTGCAACCTCTCCTTGCAGCCAAAGTGACAGCAAGAAGACAAAATGTTTAAAATAACCGCAGCAATGCAAAAGCTGCGTCACGGGTTGTTCTGACTCTGCTCTAGCTCAGCCATCCCTCCAGTGGGACTGTGAATATTTGGGCTGGCCCTGCACCCTGCCAGCCTGGCTGCAAATGGAGAGGCTTGGACCAGCATGACCCTGGAAGCAAAAAACAGTGCCTAGCAAGAAACAAAGCATGGAAAGATGCATTGTGTGCTGTCCCATCCCTTTATTTGGTTTAAATTGTGAGTAACTCCTTGCAGAGAAAGGAGGCCCTGACCATGGCATGGAGAGGCACAGCAGGGGCTCCAAGGCAGGGCTATGACCCACTGTGGGGTGCAGCAGGGGCTGCCCAGGGCATGGGCAACAGCCTGCATGCAACAGTCTCAAACGGGCCATCTCACCTGCGTGCATGAGGTCCAGGTCCTCTCTGCTCTCCATCTCCATGCAGGATCCCCCTCTCTCCCTGTCCCCTGCAAACAGCTCTTTTCTTTCTTGCTCCAAAGCCAAGGGAGGCTCAGGCTTGCCTACGGCATCGCTCCCATTTCCACCATGTGGGAGACACTACATCCCTCCCCGCCACCCCCCTCCTGGCAGAGCAGCCAAGTATTTTGGAAAGTGTTAGAAAGGCAGCAGTGAGTCACAGGCAGCTGCGCTGCCTGGCAGGCTTGGCTGGCCCCTGGCCACCCCCCGGGGTCACGGCACCCCGAGAGCAGCCCCCGGCAGCAGCTTAGGGCTGTGGCAGTGTATGTGGGGTGACGAGTCCCCTTCTTTTTCCCCCTCTTTCTCCCCAGCATCTCCAGCAAAGAGCTGACCGAGCTCATAGAGCGCCTGCAGAAAAATGCCGACCAAGTGGAGAAAAACATCGTGGAGACCGACTCCCGAATGCAAAACGTAAGCAAGCTGTGGCCCCACGCACAGAGGCTCCTCCGAGCAGCCCTGTCCCCCCTGCTCTCTCCTGCCACAGCCCTTCCCGTTTCCCTGCGGTCTCCTCTCCTATGGCACGTGTGCACGGCTGCCCTGCCCTGCAGCAGGTACCAGGCTATGATGATCCATAACAGAGGGATGCATGGGTTCCCCTGCCTCATGGGAAGAAAGTGGGAAGGTGTAACAGGTGACGGGGCCCTGAAATCCTTCCCTACCCAGAGCTGGGTAGCACTGTGCAGAGCGTCATGTGCATCCCAGCAGGCAGCTGGGATGGAGGAGAAGGGGCCTAAACCATCCTCTTCTTCCCAAAGGGTACAGTGCATCCTGAGGCAACGCAGCCCCCCAGCCACAGCCCTTCCTCAGGGCTAACACAGGCGAGGGGAAAGCAAAACACAGCCCTGGGAGGACATGAGGCGGCAGAGCTGGTTCTCAGGGGCAGGGCGGTGGGAGGACCTCACTCAGCCCTCTTGGATACTGTTTATTTTCCCCTCGTGACCCTTCCCCCCCACTCTCTGCCTGCCCAGGACTTGCACAAGATCAAGGCATGCCAGCTAGCGCAGTACAAGGACCTGACAGCTCAGAAACTCACCGAGTCTGACAAGCTGCTCTATGTGCTGGATGGGGATGCAGCAATCGCCCGGCACATGAAGCACCCTCAGGGTGACATGATCACAGAAGAGTGAGTACTGAGGGGGCAGACCTGTCCCCAGAGCCTCGCAGTGGGGAAGGATGCTTCTCCAGGGGCTCTACTCAGCTCCTGCCTGCAGCTGGGGGGTCACCACAGGCTCCTCTGCATCCCAATTTGCATTAAGATGCATAACTTGCAACCGTCCTTGGGGACATGTAGAGTGAGAACAGCCACACACCTGCTGATGGCAGCTCTGCACAAGGCATGGCGAGGTGGTATCTGCCCGCTGTGCAGGCAGACCATGCTCTCCCCTAGTACCGGCCTGCCCTGAGCTGGCAGGCATGCTGAGCAGCCCTTGGCAGAGGATGGGTGCAGAGGAACCTTTGCCCTCTTCCTCCCCAGCTGACTGCACAACACAGCTGCTGCCAGCCAGCCTGGGCTCTCCCAGGTCCCCTAAGGACAGTCGCCCCCTCCATGGGGGCCTGGGAGAGGCTCACCTACAGCTACCGATGCTAATGCTGGCCCATGCCCACATCCTGCATCCCACCCTCATCCTTCCCTCCCACAGCATCCGGCAGCTGAAGGAACGAGTGGAAAACTTGCGTAGGAAACATGACCAGATCTACAACTTCCCCCTGCAGCATATCGAGCCCCAGGTCAACTGGTCAACAGTGATTGAGGAGAAACAGGTACCAAGGGGACCACCAGTGCCACTGCCTGGCCAGTAGCACCAGCTGGGCAGGACCTCGTGCATCTCCCCATGGAGAAACAGGCTCTTGTAAACCTTCTTGGCAGCTTTATACTGGGAGCAGCAAACAGCATGGGAAGGAGGTGGGGTGCTGAGTGGCAGGGGAGGGTGCAGAGGCAATGTGACAAGGCCAGCTGCTGTGGCACCAGGAATCGGTGCTCGAAGTGGCACCGCTGGCAGCAGCCAGGCTAAGAAAGGAAAAGCTCTGGAGGATCGGGGGGCCACAGGGGAGTGGGCCAGCCTGGCCCTCAGGGGATGGGCTCCTAGGCTCAGCCTGGCTATTGACCTCCGGGGGGAGCCTAGATAAACCTCTGCCCTTCTCCATCTGAGGATGGAGACCGCGCTCCCTCTCCGGGCAATGTATGCCAATGCCCCACTGTTCTACGAGTAAAAAAGCTTCTCCTTTTACCCAGTCTGCACTTCCCCCGTTTCAATTCATGCGTGTCACCTCTCATCTTTCTACCACACACCACCTTGCAGAGCCTAGCTCCATTTTCTCAACAACCTTATAGGAAGGATGCTGTGAGGTCCCCCCAAAGCCTTCTCCTCCCCAAGCTGAATAAGCCTCAGCCTCTCCTCTTGGGTTCTTGCCTTGGCAACCCCAGTCACCACCTGCTTTGGGCTCTACTCCATGACCCTTATTTTTTTATTTTATCCCACTCCCTACACCCTTCCAGCCAGAAAAGGGTTAAAAACCCCAAACTAGCTTTCCCATGGCCACCCTCCAGCACAGCCAATTTCACCCATGTGCTCCCGGGCACTCACATGCTGCCGACACCGGAGCCCATCCAAGCCCAGCTCCACAGCCACCTCCGAGAGGAGTTTCCTAGGTCTTAGCCACCATACCCCATTCCCCCATCACTAACCCCAACTCCTGTGCACCACAGGACGCATTAAGAAGCAAGGGCTTCGGGACTGACCTGCCGCTGGTCAACAGCCAAGTAGAAGAGCACAACATCTTCCACAATGAGGTCATGGCCATCGGCCCACACATCGCCAAGGAAGGCAACAAGGTCAGCTCTCCTGCCTCTCTCCCCACTGTCCCGCAGGGTCAGCCCTGTCCCAAGCCACCGATGAAGGCAAGGGTATCCCTCTATCCAAGCTGCTACAGCCCAGACCAGGTTGGGTGGGCACTCAGACCCACACCTACCCTCAGAGCTCAGCATTGTACACTGACTCTAGCTTTACAATGATCCAAATCCCATAAACCCCACATCCCTCTCCACCATCAAGCCCTCTCCACCATCAAGCCCTGCCCAGGCCACCACTCTCCAGAGACACACTCCTAACTCTTGCCTTGCTTCTCCTGTGTTACCAGGAATACACGAGCGACTTCCAAGCCAAATACCAGAAGCTGCTGGTAAGAGATCTTTGGGATCCCCAGGGCAGAGCCCTTTTGCACGGGTCCCTTGCCGGGGTGGCTAGGCACCCCCAGGGGTGACCCATGGAGAGGAGCTTTGGGCTGAGCTCTCCCCTCTGACCCTTCCCAGGCTGGCTCCCAGCAGCGGCAGCAGGATCTGAATTCCCTACAGGACTACATGCAGCGCTGCACCAACAAGCTCTACTGGCTGGATCAGCAGGCGAAGGACAGGACCCATTACGACTGGAGCGACCACAACCTAGACTACCCCAGCCGGCGTCGCCAGTACGAGGTCCGTGCATGCGTGCCTGGGTGCTTTGCGGCAAGGGAAGTGGGCACGGAGCCAGGGGAGCAGGCTGGGGGTTGGACGGGAGCAGGAAACTTTCTTTCCCCTGTGCCTGTTTCCCCCACTCCATCATGAAGCACCCTGAGAGGTACAGACGATAGCACATAGATAGTAAGGTTAATCCTTACCTCCTGCCAAAGTTAATGCAATGAGGAAGCTCAACAGCTTCCTCATTCTCCTCTCCCTTATCTCAGCATTCGCTTGGCAAGAATCACATCTGAAGCAACATCTGCAAGAGAAGGAAAAAGCAAAAGCTGCACTGGGGGAACATCACACTTTCTGTATTGTGGAGCTGTTCGGGCCCTTTCAGAGTAGTTCTGTCACAGGACACAGCCAGGGTCCCCTCTCTTTGCGTTCAGTGTCTTGCCTCTCTCCATCTAGAACTTCATCCACCGGAAGCTGGAAGAGAAGGAGGAGGCCATCAACAAGCTGCACACAGATGGAGATCAGCTGCTTGCCCAGAATCACCCCGGGAAGAACGCCATCGAGGTGAGCATCAGGGATGAGTTCCAGCTTCCCCACCCACCCTGGAGCTTGGGGGACTCACCCAGCCCTTCTCCAGTGTGGAACCTGGTGCCAACATGACTCTGGACTTTACTTCCTGGGATGCCAAGTGGGAAAAAGTCTCCTTCACCTGCAAGTGTGTAAACACCATTGGAGGAGCCAAGATAAACCCAAGGAGCTCTTCCCATCTTCCTGACTCCTGTGGCAATTACCCTGTGCCTGCCTACAAAGGATAAATTATAGTGGCAAGTTCCACCTTTGATGGGAAGATGGACATAAGGCCACAGGATTTGCCACCTCCTTTCATCCAGCCCCACACTCCCATCAGAGCATCCCAGCTTTGGATTAGCTCTCCAGTATTCCCATCCTAGCTTTGACCTGAGAGCACCTGGGTGGCTTCAGAGGCAGCCAAGGAGTTGTTTGCTCAAGATGGAAACTGGTACTTTCTGATGGGTGGCTCAGGCTCACCCCTATCATAGGGCATTCTGCTAACATCCACCTCCCATCCCTCTCTTGCAGGCTCACATCGAGGCAGTGCATGCTGACTGGAAGGAGTATCTCAACCTGCTGATCTGCGAGGAGAGCCACCTGAAGTTCATGGAGGAATTCCACAAGGTACCAGATCCCTGGGGGCCAGTGAGGCACTGTTTGCTCTGCACAGCCTGGAGAGTAGGTGCAAGAGATCCCATAATACAAAAACTTCTGCTGCTCTAGAAACAGAGTAGAAGACATTGAGTCCTCTAGTCTACAGGGCTTTTAGGGCCAGGAGGACCACCTTGAGCTGATATAACCCACATCATAATTGCTCAAGCACCAAAGGTCAGTAACTGCTTGGCCAAAGCATGACTTGCAGAAAGCATCTGCTCCATTGCTGAGGTTCAAGTGCCACAGTCCAGCGTCAGTATCCTTGTCTGCAGGACAGCAGAGGTAACTCGCAGAGGTACCCCAAAACAAGGCATGGGGAGACCTTGGATGCTCTGCTCAGAAGGAGAACAGGTCCAAGTGGGGAAAGTACACCTGCAGAAAGCAGAGTTGGCCCGCCGGGGAGCCCTGCGCAAGGGCTCAGCACCCCAGCTCAGCTCGGCAGACAGATGTCTGCTGGATAAATTGCATCCGACAGCCAGGGAGGCTCTGCAGGGGAACAGGTCGGGCCAGATTCCTCTCCCACAGCCTGGGCGTGTTGACGACGTGATGAGTCTGTTGCCAAAGCTGAACCATGGTGCCCAGCCCAGGCAGTGCCTTTTGTGGGTATTTGCCAGAATAACTGCCCCGGGGGTTGGTTTGTGTGTGGAAGAGCTGGGCTCTGCCTTCTCCACAGCACTGGCAATGGAGACACCACACACTGTCATGATGCTGTCCAAGTGAAACAAAAATTGAGGGCAGGGAAAGGTGGGATTTAACAACTCTGCAGGAGAAGACCATGGAATAAGCTGCCCCTGCTTGTCTTCCCCCTAGCTCTGCTGTCCTGAGCATGGGAAATAACAATTCCTTGCCTTTCTCCATGTACTTCTGAGTGTCCAGATGCCCATCATAGCTCCTGGTGGCTGTCCCTGCTCTAGGCAGTGCGAGGACCAGGGTGATGGGGTGGGTCTGCTCCAGGTTTCAGCAGGACCCTCTCTCACAAAAGACTTTGCCTTTCTGCAGTTTCAGAAAGACACTAAGGATGCCCAGGAGCTCTTGAAGAAGGTGGACACAGACCTGGACCAAAAATTCAGCCCAGAGTTCAAGGACAGATACCAGCTCGAGTCTCTCCTGCGGGAGCTGGATGTGAGTATTGGTGCAGGCAGGGCCGCAGGGGAGGCAGCAGCAGGAACCATGTCCCTGTGGCACCGATGGAGAGACATTCTTGCTAGTGTAGGCATCTAGCCCAGCTTTCTCCACGGCAAGCAGCAGGACCATGCTGCTGCCTCCCTTTGCCTGGCCTTCACCTGACTCTTCCTTCCCCTCTAGCTAGAGATTGCCTCTCCCATAGCAACGTAATTGCTCACTGGGCTGGTTTTCATTTGTTCTCTCATTGAGTTAGTGCTCATTAGGGGCGGGAGCATAATTAGACCTGCTGCCAGAGGAGGCTGTGGAACTTGCTGTGCTGCCGAGAGCTGGGCTGTGAGATCGCCCACTTGGGAAGGGCTGTGCTGATCTGAGCTGCTGGCCCAGCCCAAGCCCAAGCATGCTGCAGCAGGCTCTGATGATGCACATATCCTGGGACAGCTGACAGCTCTTCCTGAGAGCTGTCCCTCTCCTCCTGTGTGCTCCATCCCACTCAACATTACGCGATACCCACCTGCACAGCTAGAAATAGAGCAACTGATGGAGAGCCTTTTCACAGGGCTCTAATTAGAGCCAATAGCTGGGAACAGGGCTGTCTATCAACATGCAGCCACACAGATGTGGACCACACACCCGGGAATGCTTGTCACTGCCTGGTGGCTAGTGCCAAGGCATGACAACTCATGGGCACAGTCCCAGTCCTCAGCCTTGCTGCAAAAGTAGGTAGGAGCATGCAGGAGCACTTGGTGTAGAAACACAACGGCTGCAAAGCAGGACCCAGGAGCCGTTTTCACTAGCATAAACAAAAGAGAAGCTGCAGTCTCTGTCCTGGCAGTATTGGTACAACAGGAGCTCATTCTTCCCACATTTCCCTACTGGTTTTTGTCATTACCCTGTGCTAGGACCAGGAGAAGGCCTTGGACAAGTACGAGGCAGTGGTGAAGTCCCTGCAGGAGCGCAGCCAGCACATCCTGCCCCTGCGGTACCGCCGTGAGACGCCGCTCCAGCCCATCCCCGTGGAGGCTCTCTGCGAGTACGAAGGCGAGCAGGTAACATCTCCCTAAGCCCACAAGCAATGTAGAGGTGCTGCTGGGGACCATCTCCTTGGGAGGCACTGGGGATGGAAGAGGCACCTGGGGAAGGAGAAGTTTTTGCCAGTGCCCAAGTGGCAGTGTCTCCCACAGCGGGGACAAGGTGAAAGTCGTACTCACCCCGGTGAGAAAGCCAGTTTTGCAGCTCAGGAGGAGCAGTGCAGGAGGGGTCTGGGGGAAACACAGCCTCCATCCGCCCTGCGAACAGCCTGTCACGTTCCCACACTCCCTGCACTGGGACGGTGAAGATGTCTGGGCATGTTTCTGATCAAAGAAACTCACCCCACCATCATGGGCACAGTCCTGGCAGGCACATCTGCATCCCCCCATCCCCACCATCACGGTATCAGTCTTTGCAGGACTGAGTAGTTGACCGAAGGGATGGGACAGCAAAGCCAGCAGACACCATGGGAGCAGCAGGGGCCCAGAGAGGAGCGAGTGGCCCCGGCTGACTCAGCTGCCTGCCTCTCCAAAAACGAAAGCCACCACTCAGCCCTGGAAACGCCTTCTCGTCTCTGCCCTAGTGGGAATTTGCTTGCTGTGGCTATTGCAAGAGGAGGAATGGCTTCATACCTGGAGGCTCAGGGGAGGGAGGAGCAGGCACATGAGTTTTTGGCAAGCAGCAGACACTTGGAGAAGCGAGAGGGTGCCGAGAAGGGATTGGGTTTTATGCTGGTCCTGCCTTCCCGCAAGCGCGGCTCCCCAGGGCTGCTGGTGTAGAGCAGGGCGGGTGGTGTTTCCAGACCTGCTGCTGTGACCGGTTCCTGTCCCCCAGGGCCAGATAAGCCGAGGAGCCCACTACACCCTGCAGAACAACGGTGGAGACATTTGGGAAGTGGCAGACAGCTCGGGAGACAAGATCAGCGCCCCAGGGGTCTGCTTCATGATCCCCCCACCTGACGCAGAAGCAATAGCACTGGCGGATCAGTACGTGCCCCCCAGCCTGCCGTACCAGACCCTCCCGCTGCCCCAGCAGCCTTTGCCCTTGCCTTCACCAGCCCCAGGCCATGCCACCAGCGCTGCACACACACACACCCCCCACACCACCCCGGCCCCGTCTGGTAGTGCTGATGGTGGGGCAGGGAGGCTCCTGCCCTGATTCCCACAGAAAAGCCGTGCCTGCTTGAAGCCTCAGGCTTCCTCCAGGAGGGATCCCTGCACCCTCCTGCTTGCACACAGGATCCTACCTGGCAAAGTGCTCAGAGCCATCCACATCCCCCCTCCTGTGGAGGCCATTCCAGTGGGGGCACCTGCCCATCCCTCCCTCAGCAGGCAGGTACCTGCCTTTGCTGCCTCTCCCCTGCTCTCATTCCCCGCAGTGAAGACACTGCTCTACCCCTTTGCCAACATGGGATGAAGGTGCCTCTCCCCTACTTGCTTCATGGCTGCCTCAAGGGGCCAGGTCCCACAAGCCCCTCCAGAGCTGCATCTCCTTCCTGGACCAGCACCAGGGTGGGCAATGGGGTGATGGAGGAGCCGAGGGCCTGTCTCTGACCTCATGCCCACGCTGGCCCCTTTTGCAGAATTGCGAATCACTACGTGACCGTGAAGGAGAAGACAGCCAGCTGCAAGAACGTTCTCCAGCAGCGTTACGAGGGGCTGAAGGCAGACAGCATTGGAGGTGCGCCTCTGGAAGGGCAGCTTGGGGCTTGCCCCTTCCCAGGCACAAAAAGGCTGCTGCAGCCTTCAACTTAGGTTGTGGCCCTTAGAGGACGATGTCACTGAGAGCTTCCCATCTCCTAAGGGTCCTGGGGACAACAGTGTTGGGATGTGTGCAGGGGTACAGCAGCCAGGCTGCGGTCACAGCAGGCAGGGCTCAGGGAGTGGAGGGGGATGTGGGTTTTGCACTCACCAGTGGGATTGAGCCTAGACCCAGCTTCCAACCAGCTTTAACCTCGTCCCCCCTCATTATCCAGACGCTGCATCAGTTCGGGGGCGCCAACTTCTGGCAGGGCTGGAGAAAGTGAACAGCGACCTGGACAAGCAGGAGAAAGCAATAACGGCAAACCTCCGTCCGCCGCTAGAGCAGAGTCGGGCTGTGCAGGACAGCACTGAGCGCTCCAAGGACCTGAAGGTACGGGGCTGTGGAAGAAGACAGACAGTGCTGTACAGGGACCGTGCTCCCAGGGGGTCTCCAAGGTGGTCCTCAGTATGCTGGGTGCTGTAAACACTCCCTGAGCACAGGAGCATGTGGGGATGGAGTGATGCTTACAGCTGGCTGCTTCTTCCAGTGGAGATGGAGAGCAGCCCTTTGAGCAGCCTCTGAACCCAAAAACCTTTGCCCTGCTCCTGGCCCGGCTTGGTCACAGAAAGGTTGAATGGAAAAAAGATGACAGCTGCAGACTGTGGGCTGTGAGGAAGAGAGGGGAGCCCTCAAGTTTTGATCCTGCTCATATTCTGAGCACAGCAGGGACATTAACTTTGTCACCACCATCACCAGCTCAGAAAGGAGCAGGGAAACACGGTCTAGGGCACTGTTTCTGCTTGTGCACCTGCGCTGCTAGGCTCTGGTGCTGGCAGCATCCTGCTCCTTTCCTCTCCTTCAGACCCCTAATTAAGCCAGGCTCTGAGCCACAAACCTCTGTTGGTTTAGAAGGAAGTTCAGGTCCTGGTTACATCACCTGCCGAGGGCTGTGTCAAAATCCAAGTGCCACCACAAGTGAAAGCAAATTGCTCCAACTGCTTGCAGCGCTTTGATGTACAGGCAAGAATTCATCCGTCAGGCTGCAGAGCCCAATGGTCCAGATGAGTCCAGGACATTTCTGACAGAGCTAGAGCTGGTGGGAACCACTCCCCAGCCAATCTCCTTGCTAAGGGCTAGCTAGCCTGCCCCAGAAGATATAGAAGTCAACAGAAAACATCCTTTTGTCCTGTACAGGGCTGAAAGGCACCTGCCATCAAACACAAGCCCTCAGCCCTGACTGCCCTTCTCACACTGGACAGCCAAGGGTCTGCTTCTTTGTAACCAAAAGGTCCTAGTTCAGTTGCTGTAAAAGCTTTATTCCTACTGTAGAACATCACCAATGAGGTCCGTCGCATTGAACCTGAGAAAATGAGGAAGATCCAGGAGTGCGAGGTCTTCATCGAATCCGTGCCAAACACTGGCAGTGCTACCTTGGTAAAGAACAAGGTGGAGAACACCAACAAGAAGTACGACCGCGTGGTCCAGCTGCTCAGTGCTGCCCAAGAGAAGTAAGTCATGCCTTAAGCCTGGCATAACGTAGGATCCTGCAGGAGATAGGTGCAGGCGTGCTTAAACACCTTTCCTCTTGTGTCCATACAGAGTTGAGGTGGCCACGCACCTCGAGAGGAGCCTCCAACAAGGCCGAGACCTGCTGTCTACCTATGAAAACAAACTGGTCATAGATGACACAGTACCAGAGGATTTGCGGGTGGTAGACCGTAAGAAAGAAGAGCTGCTGGTGAGTGTTTTCTCCAGCCAGTTTTCTACCCTATTGACGTGCTCCACATACAAAACCACTGTCCAAAAGCTGGAGTAATTGCTGCTCAACTCACAAGCTTGAATCAGTTGGTAAAGGGATGGCCTCCCCCAGCTGGAAATGAGATCTCACATAAACTGCAGTCATCCCCACCTACTTTAAATACAAACCATTCCCATCCCCAAACCAGAAATCAAATGCCAGTTGAATACTTGTAATTTGATGAAAAGACCAATGGAGAAGTGAAGGATAAAATGGGCTGGGAAAAGCAACACAGAGACCTGATACTTGAAAGAGGTGGACCTGGCAAGGCTTTGAGAACAGCTATCGCTAGGAAAAGCTACCAACCAATATTGGCAATCCTTCTGCTATAGGAAGGCCAAGAACTGGCTAGGCCAGAATTTTCTGTTCTTCTTCAGCTTTTCTATGAAGTCTCCAAGTTCAGACTAGCATGCAAAAGCTTTCACAGCTCCTTCTGGAGTTGTTACACTGGTAGGAACAGGGTTTAAGGCTTGCACAAGGAGCACCAAGTATTTTGTACAGAGTATGCTTGCTTTTAAAGGTTAACAGGTGGAGAAGGGAGCGAGAGCTAGCTTTTCTCCCCATCAGGTTTCCCAGATGGCTCTGCTTACAACACAAGCCTCTAACTTGCTCTTCTCCACAACTCGTAGCACAACTGCAGCTCAGCTGTTCCTTAGCATCCTCTGCAGCTCCAGTGCGATACCGGGAGTTGATGGGGAACAGTGACAAAAGCTTGGCATGTGTGCAACCCCAGAGAATCCCTCTCTCCTGCTTTTTTCCGCAGGCCATGGGCACTGAGCTCCAGTCCAAAAGGTTCCTGCTCAATGAAGCAGAGCAGAATTTGCTAAGGACGAAAACATGCTCCAACACCCTGGCCAGCAAGTTCCAGGAGCACTGCCCTGACATCGAACGGCAGGAAGCCGAGCTCTACAAACTCAACCAGCGCTTCAACAACCTCAGCAAGCAAATTGACCACAGGTAAGACAGAGGATAGGATCTAGCTAGAACTGGACCAGCCCGGAGAGCCGAGATATTTACAGTGGAGTTGGAACCACACTGAATCTGGAAGAGGCATAAAACCTTCGTGGGAATGAGCAAGTTGCAGAAGGGATTCCAGGGAGGGTTAAGGAGGAAGAGAGAGGGGTTCCTGGCATGCACTGGCTGGGTAGATCTGGGCAGCCTTTAGGATTAAGTGTTCTTGCAACAGAGATGGGGACTTTGGCAAGAGAACAACTCTGGCTCAAATCTGTGTCTTTAGGGAGCAAGGGAAGTGGGCGTGGGTTAAGAGGCGTTCGCAGAAGTCACAAGAGATGTGATAGTACTGAAGCTGAGCTGATTTCCCCCTACAGAACACAGACCCTGCAGAAAGCAAAAAGCGCCTATTCCAACTACCGCACCAACTATGACAAAGTCAACCAGTTCCTGCGCAACATACCTAACTACGAGCCACAGGAGACCGACAACATTCAACAAGTGGAAATGAAGCTGAAGAACCAAGCGGTAATTCTTTTTGAGCATGCCCTGGGCTCCACAGGGAGAGGAGAAGAAACAACACTAAAAGATAAGGAATAGAACTTAGATAGCTCCTGAACATAAAACAGAAAAATATAAATACTTATTAGCTTTATTTATTTTTACACTGTAAGGTCCCACTATCCTACCTCTGCCTTGTTTACACATAGCAGGGCAGCTCAGGAAGGTTGTAATTCTCAGTGTTGTAGTTTTAATGGCAACTCTCAAAAAGGCTGAACGATGCATTTGGATTTTGTGTTCCCTTTGACATGTATCTCTGTTCATGCCAGGCGCTCCTCAGTGACATTGCAAGCAAGGAACAGGAGGTGCAGAAGATCTCCGCCACAGCTCAGCAATACCAGCAGGCAGTGAAGGTAAGGACTGCAATTCTGCCAGTAGGAGAACTAACATAAAAACATAGAATAGTTTGGGTTGGAAGGGACCTTTAAAGATCATCTAGTCCAACCCCACTGCAATAAGCAGGGACATCTTCAACTAGATCAGGTTGCCCAAAGCCCCATGCAACCTGACCTTGAATGTTTTCAGGGATGGGGCATCGACCACCTCTCTGGGCAACCTGTGCCAGTGTTTCACCACACTCAGTGTAAAAAATTTCTTCCTTGTACCTAGTCTGAATCTGCCCTCTTTTAGTTTAAAACCATTACACCTTGTCCTATTGCAACGGGCCCTGCTAAAAAGTCTGTCCCCATCTTTCTTAAGGCCCCTTGACATATTGAAAGGCCACAATAAGGTCTCCCCAGAGCCTTCTCCAGGCTGAACAACCCCAAGCCTGTCCTCATAAAAGAGGACTTCCATCCCTCTGATTATTTTTGTGGCCTCCTCTAGAACCGCTCCAACAGGTCCATGTCTTTCTTGTACTGAGGACCCCAGAGCTGGATGCAGGACTCCAGGTGGGGTCTCACCAGAGCACAGTAGAGGGGCAGAATCACATATATCCTACAAGAAGCCACCTAAAGAAAGCCTCATGCCCTTGATCAGTCAACTGATGAGCTAAAGCCAGGTTGTACCTACTCTAACATCGACATCATGTGGCCATTAGCATGGCAACTGGCTGATTTATCGTCTGTGAAAGGAGGGTTTCCACTCTAAGCCCAGCATTGGTAAGGTAACTGAAAAGTCATGGTCAAAGGGCAGTACCCAACTCGGAACCTCCTGGGAGGTCCCGCCAACAGTGCTCCAGGTCTCACCAACCTCAGCAACTCGCCTAAAACACAGGTCAAGGGAAGAAGTCGTTAAAGGCAGGGTTTAGCAGAGACCTGTCCACGAAGGAGACCCAGTAATCTCACTTTCCTCCTGGGAACTTCTTCCCACAGGACTACGAGTTGGAAGCGGAGAAGCTACGGTCCATCCTCGACCTAGAGAACGGCCGGAATGGGTACATGAGCAAGAAGCCCAGACTCCAGTCTCCAGCTGTGAAAGTGAAAGAAGAGGTAAATAAAGGGTAGCCTAGTGCGAGCTAAAGCAGATGACAGTTTATGGGACCAATGGGGATTTTGCAAACAGTTATATTTACTGCTGGCAAACTTGGTCCCAGAGGGGACTGCAGAGGTGGACAGAGAATTGGAGGAGGAAGGGATTTTTCATCATTCTTAACCCATCAATTTTTTTTGGACTAGGCTGGCCAGAATGAGAGGGAAAACACTGGATCTAGCACTTCCCTTCTAAAAGGTGAAAGGGGGAAGAAAAGCCAAAACCCTGAAATTTTTCCCCTCCTAACACTTTTAAGCAGAGAGTGAGATTTCACCAGCAAAGACCGCATGCTAGATAGAAATACTTAAAGCAAGAGCAGGCCACAAGCTACTTATTTATGCAGGATCTGTTTGCTGCCTGCCTCAAACTCACCCTGCCTATCAAGGCAGGCAGCCAGAAGTGTCTACCTGGTTCTTCCTCGTCTGCATCTCTTTTTGCATATCTTGAGTAGAAAGTGTACAGTATAACCACAAGAGTGTGCGCATGAGAATCGCTCTTCCTCCCCCATAGCTTGACAGATCACTGCTGTCAAAGGTTTTCAGAAAATCATCCAGGGTTACTTCTTTAGGGCCTGTTATTTCTATTCAGCAAGTCTTGACTAAGCATTCCTGGTTCCACCACCTCTTCTCAATGCATTTTTGTTCTGTAGGAAGCTGTTCTGGCAGCCAAGTTCACCGAAGTAAACGCTGTGAACAAACAGAGGCTGCAGAATCTGGAGTTCGCTCAGAGCCTCCTGCGGCAGGTAAGTGATCACCAAGAGCAATGTGATACTGAAAGGACAGTCACGTAAATAATAAACATGTGTGCCTTAGCTATTAGAAGTTGAACTGGAAACAAATCTAGCTAGTGTATCATGCTGCCCAAATCATTAATCAGCAGACACTTAAATCAGATAGACAACCCCTCTGTGTTTCCCAGTCCCATCTCCCACTCACCCTAGGAAGCACCACATCATTTTTACACTTCTTTTGCCAAACGCATGCCAGAATTAGCATCCCTCATGGCTAAAAGCATTTTGACAGCAACAGGCATCACAGAAAGCATTTCTCAGGCTGGGAATCCACAAAGCAGTTCAAGAACAGCCTGCTTGCAAATAACACCTGTTCAGCATTTGCAATACGCAACCTCCATTAACCAAGCTCAACATCCTCCTGTCATTTTGTCACAGGAGGCACTGAAAATAAGCACCAAAAGTATGATTATTTGGGGGTTTTTGACTACAGATTCTTTTTTCAACAACAGCAACCAGAGGTTCAAGCGACGCAAGACTTTGTCCAGACCAAAAAATCCACAAGGCCCGTGGAAGAAGTCTGGAAGTTGAAGAAAGAGCTTGAGGATGAAACTCAGCGTCGGCAACAGCTAGAAGCGGAGATCAAAGCCATTCAGAACAACATTGTCCACCTGCAAAACCAGAAGCCCCAAGAAACTGTCGTTAAGAAAGAACTGCTGAAGAAAGTGCCTGACCCCCAGCTGGAGGAGAGCTTCCACAAGCTGCAGCAAAACCTAGCAGAAGAACAGCGCAAGAACCAGGTGCTCCAGGATGAGCTGGAGGCTCTTAAAATCAGGCTGCGTGTTTTGGAGCACGAGAAGAGGGAAGGAGGGCAGGAATATATAGTGAAAGAGGTACTGCGTATTGAACAAGATAAGAGTCAAGCTGATGAAATCCTGAAGCTCAAAGAAGAATTGGAAGAGCTCAGGAGGCAAGAAGGAACCAGAGAGAATGAAGTCATCCTTTTACGCCAACAAATTGCTGTGCTGTCTAGCGAGAAGAACAAGGAGCAGGAGAAGGTAACGGAGAAGGAGGTGTTGAAGCTGCAGAACGATCCCCAGCTGGAGATGGAATTCCGGATGTTGCAAGAGAATAAGCTGAGGGAGAGCGCCCTTCGGCAGAAGCACGAGGAAGAGCTCCGCTTCCTCCAGGACAAGCTCAAACGTCTTGAGAAGGAACGGGCCATCGCTGAGGGCAAAATTACCGTCAAGGAGGTGCTGAAGGTAGAGAAAGACTTAACCATTGAGAGAGAGGTGAATGAGCTCCGGCGCCAGTATGAAGATGAGAAGTCCAAGGGTCGTTCCAACGAGCGGGAAAAGGCTGAGCTGCTCAGGAAGATCCAGCTTCTGGAGGAAGAGAACGCCAAGGTGGTTGTCCAGGAGAAGGTGCGTGAGATTGTGCGCCCAGATCCCAAGGCTGAAAATGAAGTTGCCAACCTTCGTTTAGAGCTCGTAGAGCAGGAAAGGAGATACCGAGGTGGTGATGAACAGCTGAAGGGCTGCCAGAATGAGCTGGCTGCTCTGAGGAACAGAGGGCCACTGGTAGAAGTCAAAGAAGTCATTAAGGAGGTCATTAAGTACAAGAATGATCCAGAAACTGAAAAGGAGCTACAGCGACTCCGGGAGGAAATCATAGAGAGGACAGGGGCAATTGAAAGAGCTGACCTTGAGATCTACCAGCTGAAACAAGAGATACAAGCTTTGAAAGATACCAAACCTCAAGTGCATACAAAGGAAGTTGTTCAAGAAATTCTGCAGTTTCGGGAAGACCCCAAGACTAGAGAGGAGGTAGAGTCTCTGAGAGTGCAGCTAGCAGATGAACAGATGAAGCACATTGACCTGGAGAGGGAGCGTCTACTCCAAGAAGAGAAGGTAAGAGAGAAGGAGGAAGAACTTTCCCAGGTGAAGGAGAAAGTGGTCCAACAGGAAGTAGTGAAGTATGAGCAAGATCCTGCCTTGAAAGCTGAAGTCAACTCCTTCTCTCAGAGCATTGAGAGTGAGCTGAAGCAAATTGACTGCCTCCGTGAAGAACTCCGCAAGCTGCAGAGGAGGAGGTCTGAGTTAGAGCATCAGCTAGAAGAACTTGAGAAAGAGAGACAGGCCCGCAGAGAGGCTGAACTGGAGGTGCAGAGGCTGAAGATTAGGTTGAATGAGTTGGAAGAACAGGAGAGGGAGACAACAGAACGAGTGACTGTGAAACAGAAAGTGATCCTTCAGCAAGATCCCCAGCAAGAGAAGGAGCACTCCCTCCTCAAGCTGGAGCTAGAAGAAGAGAAGCACCGGAGACAAGTCTTGCAAACTGAACTAGAAGCCCTAAGAAAGAAGCTCCTTTCTTTGGAGAAGATGGAAGTCAAAGAGAAAGTGGTCTTTTCAGAGAGTGTCCAAGTGGACAAAGGAGACACGGAGTACGAGATTCAAAAGCTGAAGAGCAATCTGGAGGAAGAAAGTAGGCGTAAGAGGGAGCTAGATACAGATATCAACCGCCTCGAAACCAGGCTGTCTGAGGTAGAATTCAACAACTCCAAGTCATCAAAGGAGCTAGACTTACTAAGGGAGGAAAACCACAAACTACACCTTGAGAAACAGAACCTGCTGATGGAAACAAGGAGACTGCAGTCAGAGATTGAACTCACAGCAACAGAAGCTCGGGATTTGAGAAACATCACCCACTTGGACAGTGGAATAAACCTGGACTCCAGATTCCAAGCTTTGGAAAGAGAGTTAGATGATCTGAAGCAGTTATCCAGAGAAAAAGATGCAGAGATCGAGCAACTCCAGAATCGCCTCAAGACAGTGGCTATCAAGAGGGAACAAAGAGAGAACCACCTGAGGCGCTCCATTGTTGTCATTGACCCTGATACAGGAAAAGAAATGTCTCCAGAGGAAGCTCATGTGTTTGGCCTCATCGAATGGAGCTTGTTTGTCAAACTGAAGAGTCAGGAATGTGACTGGGAGGAGATCTCAATAAAGGGTCCCAATGGGGAATCATCTGTGATCCTCGACAGGAAGTCTGGTAGAGAGTTCTCAATTGAGGATGCCTTGAAGAGTGGAAGGCTAACCATGGCTCAGTACAACAGTTACCTCAACAAGGAGATGTCGATCCAGGAGTTGGCAGTCTTGGTGTCCGGAAGTAACTACACAGCGCTCCCTCCACTTTAGAAACTTTTTCTTAAGAGCAGCTAGTCAGAGCTGCACCACTTGTTAGACTACCAGATCACTGCAAATCCTTGCCCTCCTTTGCATCTTCCGAAATGCTAGAGCCTCTGCCCCAGCCATGCTACAAAGCCACACTGCTTGCTGTCATACACTGCAGAAAAGCATCACCAGTAGTGGAAAACACGTTTGTCAGGACTACAGCAAAACCTTCTCCCCCTCTTCATCCCTACCTAATCACTCAACATAACAAAGAACAAGACAAAAAGCCTTAGGACAGCGAAGTATCTGAAGTCCAAAGACACAGTAGACCCTGTAGTTTCCTCAACATACTCACGCAGTCGCATAAAAAGCTGTATACAGCAGTCATAAGAGAGACTGAAAGTCAAGATGACTCCGAGGTGACCAGCAGGAGCTGGTTACGTCAGCTGCATGTTGGTAAGCCAGACAGTTTCATCGTGGACAACTGACTAAATGATGGGATTGTCCTCTGAGAAAACCAGCTCTGTAAAAACAAAGGTGTGCTACACATCTCAATTCAATATCACCACATTAATATCTGAACACCATCATTTTGTTCACCTGTGTGCCTATGCTGCTGGGGAAGAGTGAAGCAGATGTAATTTGATGGCGTCAGCCATAGATCCAGGAGGAGCATTCATACACCACAGAGGTCACCAAGAAGTGCGTGAAGAGATGGCAGTATTGCCAAACACAAGAAGGTAGTGTAAAGCATGCAACTGTAACCAAAAGCAGAGTGCCTACGAAATACAGTTAGCTTACCTCATGGTTAAAAGCCATTTGTGCTGGTATTTTACTGGATGGAATTACATGCAGCTACACGTTTCATTTACTTGTGTAAGGGAATGGGAAATAGAGGGGAATTCTATTTATAGTACAAAATAAAAATGCAGTGGTTCCAAACAGAAGTTGGTTTTTCTTTATTAATTATGGCAGTCTCTTCATCTTCAGCTTTATAAGAAGATGCCATTTCAGAGTCAAAGTTAAAAAAATTAAGTGTTCATTTTAGCTGTTGACTCTTTTCCAAGAGGGAAATTGCTGGAGCAGCATTAGAGCTGGGACTAATTAGCAGCATTAGATGGGAGTGAACTGCACTAACAAACAGGACTGCAGATGCAGGAAGAGAGGGAATTACACTGGGATGGTACCAGGAGCTTCTACATCTAGAGCACTTTCATTTCCTTTTTCCCAAATTTCAGTTAATACCTGAACCCCAGTAAACTCTGCCATCAACAAAAGCAGCTGTAAGCATCCACTGCATATCCACCCTGGCTTTGGGGATTAACACCATTATTTTACCTTTGTGAATGAAAGGATCACGCAGGATCGTACCATTGCTCCAGGGTCTGAATGCCACGTGTTCTTTCCAGCAGATGTCAACTTCAAGCATCAGCAGGAGCATATTGAATGAGAATACGCAATTCTTCCACCACAATGGCTAGAAACAGAGCTGTAATTTACTTAGCACACAAGAGACTTTGGTTAAAACAGTAAATAATTCATTGCTCACTCGAGAAACAGATGATCAAGAGATGATCACCCAAGCTGAAACACAAACTCTTGAAAACAAAGTCATGAAACTAGAGGTAAGGAGATGGAAAAAAAGCATTTTGGAAACTTTGAAACAATTTATTCAGTTGTTCTGTACAAGATTAACAGTTTTCATACCACCCCCACCATCTTCAGCAAGACAGTCCCAACACACACAAAAAAAATATAATAGTAAACCGCAGCTCTTACACCCGAAAGGAACTGCCATACTAAGTGTGTGCCATGGGAGCCTCACCTCCCCACACCATCACGAAAGCGTTGCAAGTTGCCTCGTCAAGGCAGAGATGCCAGACTCCTGGCTCCCCATCAGCTGCCGGGTCTCTGCATGGTTCTGCCTTGCTGCGACTCTGCTCCATACCATTCACTCATTCATTATAGCATGTAAAGAAAAAATATCCCACAGAATTTCCACCAAATAAACATTTCCCTGAGGCAAGAGGCTTCGCTAAATTCCTAGAAGGAGGGCATTCTGCTCTGGCCACGCACACAGGTGCCTCCCAGCAGAAGCATTCAAGTGAAAGCAAAGAGAGGGAGTAGAACCAGTACCTCGAGTCACTCGCTGAGAGTCCCTATCCTGCCAAGTGTTTGAACGCTCTTTCAGCTACCATGGGAAGTTGAAGGTGCAAAGTACCTCTCAGGATTAGGCCTTCAACGGGAACCATGCGACGTCCACTGCTCAGAGTCCATCAATAACTGCTGTGCTTAGTTTTAATAACACAAGTTCTGTCTTTGGCTCTTTTGCTACAACCTAGGTATTTTCTGTAAACAAATTTTAAATCTGAGCTGCATTTTTTTTTTTAAATACAAACAATGCACTGATCTTGGGAAATTATGTATCAGCTCAAACGGGAAACAGTCCATCTTGGATCTTACCAAAAATGGGGAAAACTAAAGCAGATATTTGCTGGTATACTCAGTGTCAGCATCCTTCCCCAAAGCTCAAGAAGGAAAGCTGCAAGGTTTTGCTTGAAATACCAGTAAAGTCTATGTGGATCAGCGCTACTACTGCACGATTCAGATGTGGCTGTGGGGGCCTGGGAAAAGGCAGACTGGGGGAAGAGCAGAAAATAAAACCCATAAAGCTCAGTCAGAACCACAGCCTGCCCTTAACTATGCACAGATTGAAAGGGGGTGCTCAGGATAAGTATTTAGGTCTAAGTTAAAAAATTAAGAAAAGACACACCCCAATTCTAGATGGTCCCCATTCCTGCAGCTGTGACAAGCACATGATCCTAGTGCAGAAATCATCGAGGAGAGCAATATTATTCTCCGGAATTCATTTGACTAGTAGTGACCTTGGTTTATCTCAATCATTCCCTCTGCCCACCAAAGAGATCATAACTGACGACCCTAGGAAAGAATGGCTTTAGGGAAGGGTCTGGAACCCGCTTGCACAAACTCAGATAAGAACTGGTGCTCTTGCTGGATTTGGTACTGTGTTTGCAGTCACCAAGACACCATTGAAGTCCAGACAGTGCAGCTTTTTTTTTGATGTGCAACCATAAAAAGCTCTATTAAATAAAACAGAATACATTTTAAATACAGAATGATTAAAAAAGGGTTGAGGAGCACACAAAATAGGGCTGAAATGTGTGTCACTAGTCCATTCTTGCTCCACCATAAAAGGCACTGGAATTATGTCTTCCTATACATGTGACATGCTGAGAAGTGTCCCATTCAATCCAATGCATTCGATGGTAATGAGGATAAAATTGAGCAGGAAAAAAGCATCCCTTTGGAGGAAAAAAAATCCAAAACCCAAAAGAAGTAGAATTCTCAAAGTCAATGACCGCATCTAAAATGTCTCTCTAAAGAGTCTTCCTTTTCCTCCAGAGGGGAACATCAGGTGGTTCATTAGATTCACCACACAGGAAATGTTAAGTCCTCCAATTAACTGTAGCACAGTTACATAGTACAATTGAAAAGTTAGTCAAACATCTTCAGAAAGCACTGGCAGTGCTAGAATTTTCCAAGTAAATCCAAAGCAGAAGAAAGAAGCACCTTTCGTACCCTCCACTGGGAGACCAAGGAGGTACCTGGACTTGGAGATACTTGGCAGATATAGACAGAGGTGGGTGGGAATCCACTGCAAAAAAGCCAATCCACCCAAGTCTCCCTGCGAGTTCTAGCTCCTGCCAGTGCCAGGGAATGCGTGAAGGGCAGCAGCAATAAAACAGTGCTACAAAATGCTTCTCTCATTAGGGCATGGCTCAAGGTGGCCCTTTGTGTGGGGCTTAGCTCCAAAAGCCTCTGAGCAAACGCACCAATGAGTTCCTCATTGCGGTTCAGTCTCTCCAGNAAAAAAAAAAAAAAAAAAAAAAAAAAAAGACACAGCCGGTATCCAAAGTTCATGACCTGTTCATCTTGGTTTTATCCTATGTGTGTTCTAGCTCCCCTCCTTGCAGACATCACAACTTGCGCTGCTGTGCATTGGACCCTTTGCCGTGAAGCTGAGAAGCATCTGAAAGAAAGTAAAACCAAGTGGGAAGGCAGTTTGGCAGCAGCTCCATGGAGCTGCATGCAGCTGAGGCAGCCAGATCTCTCGGCACAGAAAGACGTACTTTTCCCTTCCAGCACCAAGGAATCAGGGGCAAGAGGATGTGCTTGGAGACATCTCACAACTGCCTACTCCATCTGAGTAAGGGACACGGGAAGCACTAAGGGTCTCCTGTGGCCTCCCAGCAAAAGCACCATGGCATAGATTCAGATTGCTGGTTGACTAGCTAGCCTATGCCCTTCTTTAAAAGCCACCCTACCATGTCTCCCCATCTAGGAAACTAGAAACACATGGTACTGGCTGCCTTGCATCTAAAGGTGGTTTGAAATAACACCATTAGTACACCTTGGCCATTGTAACAAAGTCTTTAGGTGCTCACTGATGGCAACAGGAATAATAAGAATCTAGCCACTGAAGTAACAGAAAGGAACAGATGTGGAAGGAAGGAAAAGAGAAAATGCACTGAAGAGAGAAAAAGGAAGGAAGTTTAAGGAAGCAGAAGTTTTCCAGGAGCAATTAAAACTACCATCAGACAATGATGAACAAATGGGTGTACTGAGATGTGTGGTTAAGCAGCAGCGGCACTGATGAGCGTAGCAACAGCTTCTTCTCCAGGACAAGGACAGTTCTTCCCATGCAAGAGCTCAGTCCCAGCACATTGCATTTCTAAAGCGAGCAGTCAGAACCATCGCCACAGCACCAGCATGCAGGCACCTCCACCAGCAAATGTAGCCGTGACAACACACAAGCAAGCACTGGATGCTCTTTGCTCAAATGCTTTTTGATGAATGCTGGTATAAGCATTTTCGTTTAAGACATCAACGTTTCATTGCATTTGTAGCAACCTCCCAACACACCAGAATCCTCGCAGCTTTCAGACGGAACAATGCAGCTGTGGCCATCTGCTTATACAGACAACCATAGCTTATGCCACAAAACAAATTAATACATTTTAAGGTTATAGTGGTCACTTAAACATCTACTGTGTTCTTCTACAAAGCACCACAACTGACAATATTCCCAGAGATGATAGCACTAGGCTCAATACCCAATCTCTGTGTGAAAACAAGTGAGAAAGCAGGTTCCTGCTGAAGCAGGGTCAGTTTTTCCTCACTTATTCCTAGTCACCTTTTGTCTACCCACAGCTTCTGGCACTATGTCCTGCTTAAGAGCAGCAGTTCGTCAAAAAATTCTTTTGTTAGAAGCCCTATAAGCAATAGTGAAGTAACCACTCTAAATTCCCTCAAATAACAGGACAGAGAACTCCTCCTCAGTGACACAGGATACACTTCACATCCCATGTTCAAACGAAAATCAATTATCTCACTCTCCAGTAACTGTGAATTTACAAACAGGAAGGAAAGGTCTGTCACACCAGTGATTGCTGCTAGTACCTTCTTCTGCTCCACCACGTTGGAGAGATGCAACAACCTGCCTCAGAAAAACTTCAGCAAAAGAAGCAAAGACAACAAATTCTTTGAATTTTCACTAGTGCACAGCACTCTTTCTTCAGCAAACAAGGCCTGTGCTCAGGAGCTCTTCATTTTACCCCATGCTACAGGAGGCCACAGGTACTCCAGCAGGTTATCCACACATCTAATGGCTTCAGTGCCACAGTATTAGGCCAGCACATCCACTCCTAAATCAGGCCGATATTGCCCAGTAAGACAATCACAACAGGAGCAGGTACTAAGACAGTGGCACTGAACTGCACTGAAGTGCTAAAGAACACTTGTTCAAGAAAGCAGAAATAGCAATTACCAATGGGATAAGCAACTCCCTGAAGCAGATAAGCCCATTCTGCCGGCCCTGCATTTCAATTTTCCAAATGCTGCATGGATGCCCCTTACTTCTCTCCTTCCTCCACAGTGCTACGTATTTACACACGCTCACAGCCCACCAGGCAGGACTCCATTTACAAGCAGAGAAGGTGTTCTTCAGATATCTCTGGTTTTATGCATTGCTTCTGCAGGTATCAAACTGGGGCAGGAACAGGCTTAACTGCAAAATTATCACATTGTCAACAGCACGTAAAGCAGTCTCCATTTACACTACAAACTTGTTGCGAAGGAGATGTAAGCAAATAGCTCAGCGCACAGACACGAGACATTCTGGTCTGACAGATTTTATACAGGTCACCAGTAACAAAACTCCACAGAGCCAGAATATTCATTCCTGGGCAGTCCTAGCAGACTGTGTATAAACATGCACAGCTTCCATCCTGGCAGGATAATTCTTCACCATGACGCATGCAGCGAAGCTGAGTACCTCCAGGAACCAACACTTGCTATAAGTACTGAGGGCCCATCATTCCAGAAAAGCACAAATTTGCCCTGGCTAACTAAACAGTAAAGGACACAGAGGGCTATGCCTCACTTTGTACCTCAGGGAAGCTGCAGGTTTTAGCGACAAGCGTGCCGGTCAGACTACCACTTTGCTTTCACCCCTAGAGGAAGTATCTGCTGAGATACAGGATGACTCACAACGCAGAAAACAAACACGACCATCTGACAAGTTACCTGGCAAACTTTGCGGTAAATGAGTGGACAGGGCAGAATGTGGGAGTGGCGCTGCATGGTGGGGGCTGGAGTGCAAGCCAGCTAGAAGACCTAGAGAGAAAAACAAAGAAAGGAGAGGGNAAATACATATCGAAGACAGAAATGAGCAGAGGAGCTGCAGCAGTTAGCCTATAGCTCAGCTTCCAGCTATTGGGAATTCTGGGCTAGCTATAGGGACGTGCCCAAGATTCTCCAAATGTAACTAATGGAGATACAAATGCATGAACTACAGCATGAAGCAACAGCAAGAGGGATGGGTTGGTCTGCAATGGGTTAACACAGCAAAGCATTGGTGTTCTTGTTATTTGACAGCACAGGCACAAGTAACACACGTGTGTGACCGGGAGGATACTCACTGTGGCCAAGGCCATGGTGGAAAGTTCCTGGAGCAGGTCCCGTTACTATTGCATCCTTTGATACTCCTGCTTTTGGGGAGGAGTCTGAACTGAAGGAGATGACATGAAGAGGGAAGGAATGAATAGGAGAGATAATACCTAACGGGGTGGAGCTCAGGGCAGCTGGCAGCTTTGGATTGCTGGACTTGTAGGATGGAGCCAGTACACTTAAGGAGGAAGAACTCGTTAGCAGCACAGCTCCACTAGTTCCTTTCTGAAAAGCAACAGAAAAGGTCAGTCAGCAGTGGGAAAACCAAGGCATGGCACCATTCATACTTAAAGAAACTGCAAAACATTGAGCAATCAAGAATTGTTCCTTGCAAGAAGCACCCTTCCAGCCAGGGCCTAAGATCTGCCAACTCTTGAGGTCATCTGGAGGTGTCCAGGACACTGGCAACCCCGCTGCTGGATAATATGCTCTTCTAAATGTGACTGTACTGGATTTCACTCTATTTCTCCCTTACTCTGGAACTGTGCCTCCATTAAGCACAGGAAAAGCTTACACATTGCCTGTAAGTTCCAGGGAGGATGCTTCCTACTCACTTTTGGCAGCGTATCACTGCTAACAACTCAAGGCACCAAGGTTTGGTGTACCCCTGCACCCAAGAATGTTATCTGAGATCTCTCCCATGGAGAGACACACCACTGGGGAATGCTTTTCAGCTCTCTACCTCAGTAGCAGACAAGGTACAGGGGCTGAGTAGTATGTGGTTTTCAGGTCCATTTAAATATAATCATTTAATTGCCCAGCTCTTTCCACATTGCCACAAGAGCAAGCAGGTACGAGCAGCCAACAACAAATTAATAAAACAGCATTAGGAACAATTACTTTTTTGCTATAGATGAAAATTAAGGCCCTCATACCATTAAATACAAGGGCTGAATAACACAAGTCTGTATAAGTAACCCAGGAGTCCTGCGTTAGACATTATATCCCAATGAACTGTCAGACCCTGGATACCATAGTGTGCCACTGAGCTTGATTCCAAACATCACTTCAGTAGCTTATGGGAGTAACTGGGGAGCAACAGAAAGTGGAGAGAGATAACCACCAAAGCAAGCTGGGCAGGCATTTTGAGTTTATAGCCCGGTGTCATAGGTTATTTATTCTACAGGTCAGTCGTGAAAAAAGTGGCAATAAACTAAAATAACTTGCAATAATTTAAGGAAGGCCAAGTTTGGAGACCTAATTAACAACAAATTGATCATTATAATTTTAATTTATGCCATGATTTTTAGCTCTCATGGTAACTTGCCTTACTGCACTTCCTCCTGACCCAAATGGGAGCCCTACTGTCCCCGTAACTCGCGAAGTCAGGGCAGGAACATTACACAGCCTATGCAAAAATTGCAGTCTGTAAGGTACCACAGTATTTAGCTTAGCTGTTACTTTAAGCTGAAAATGAAAGCTTGAATTCTGGAGCGCAAGCCCAGGGCAAAGGCTAGGACTTCCCAGCCTAAGCAGCCAAGATCCAGACAGTCATTCAAGAATTTCAGGAAATTCTTTTCAAGTCATCACTTTACGGCCGGTCTGAACAAGTTAGGAGATGGCCTGACACAACACCATGCGTCCTCCTGGCTTTAGGCTGGGACAGCACACCCCTGCTTACCGGCACAGAGGTAGAAGATGCGGTGCTGCTAACAACAGCTGGCTTTAGGGAGGAGGTCAGCAATTTGGCCACCCCTTGAGTGCCCCCACTAGAATCTCCATTTGAACCTCCAGGAGGTGCCACCAGAGTC
Source organism: Pandion haliaetus (assembly GCA_013401275.1). Classification (NCBI taxonomy): domain Eukaryota; kingdom Metazoa; phylum Chordata; class Aves; order Accipitriformes; family Pandionidae; genus Pandion; species Pandion haliaetus. Next base: position 5,586 of record VYZV01005082.1, on the reverse strand, counting down.
AACTTCTGCGAAACAGGCGTCTTCTTTGCTGAGGAGCTTGAGGACGGGCGGCTGGACGCCTGGCCCGAGGAAGGGGTCTGCACACTGGGCAACAAACTCCCAGAGGAACAGCCCTGGTTTGCAGAAGCTCCAGATGAGGAGCTGCTGGAAGAAGCCCCATGCTTGGAGAGGGAACCAGAAACGAACGGTGATTTGTAAGATTGTCCTGAAGAGCTAGAGCTACTTGAGTGCTTTCCTGTGTAGCTGAGAGATGATGAGGATGAGCCTGGGCTCTTGTGGGAGCTGCTGGAGTTTTGGGTGCTGCCTGGTGACGAAGAAGAATGGAAGCTCTGAGCTTTGGTTGATGACTTGACCTGCTGGAGGAGGGAGCGTTGGGGCAGTGGGGAGGAGGATTTGGGATTCTGCAGTTTCACAAATGGAGCTGGGGAGGTGAAAGTTTTCTGTAGCTGGCTGCCTGAGTGAAAGACCTTCACCTGAGAACCCGGCACTGGGGTGGAGGTCTGAGACCCATGGCTTGGCCGGACCAGGCTATGGTGTTTCTGTTTAGCCTGGTGTGCATCAGGAAGGATTTTGCTGGGGGAGGCTTGGCAGGAGAGCTCTTTGTAATTAGAGTTCTCTGCCTTTTTGTCTTGAGAAGACTGGCCCAATGCCAGGGCCTGCTCAGCCAGGAAATTTAGAGGAGACTGGAGGGAACCAGAGGATGATGTAGGGGAAGGGTTGGACTTTGGAAATGTCCTCTTCTCCTCTGAGGGTGCAAGAGTTGGGATCTTCTCTGGTGGAGCTTTTGGAGCTCCAGGGAGAGTAAAGTCAGGGCTCCCTCCCGCTCTGCTGTTCAGCACAGCCAGTTCCTTAGAGACTGCTTCGAGGGAAGAAGTGGGATTATGAATTAAGTCCTCATCCAAGGAGTCATCCATGAAGGCAGCAGGAGTGCCAGTGCTGCTAGCTGCTTGGGCTGTCCCAAGGGACAAGAGTTCTCTGGTTTGGGCACTAATGCCCAGAGCTCCACCCTGGGGCTCTGAAGACAGAGCTAAGGTGCTGCTTGAGTGCATCGAAGGAACAGAAACAGACATCTTTTTATCTGGCTTGCAGGAAGATTCCTGAAACAAAATCACAAAAGAAGGCAGCGTCAGAATGGAGGCAGGGTTTACTGCTGAGAAAGGAAGGGAAGGTTCCCGATTTGCAGATAAAAGGCAGAATAAGCATGTTCTGTGCCTGCTGGCCCTCCGCCTCCCTCCCAACTGCTGCTGCCATCAATTTTAGCTGCTGTTCTAGTTGTTTTTTCAAGCCCAATACTGACTAGAGCTATTTCACAGTACAACTTCCTTGTACCTAATGTATAGATACAAGGCTCAAATATAGGATTTAAGATGGCAGTCACTTAACTCTTGGTATATGTCAACCATGAGAACCAGAAAACAAAGAACTCACCTTCACTTTCACCTTAGTAGGAGCTATAACTTTCTTCTTCGCCCTGTTTTGAGGGAGACAAAAGAAACATGGCTCACTGAATGCCTGCAGGGAAGCATCCAATTAGGAAGCACGTTTGGGCCCTGTTAATGATGATCCACTGAGTCTTTTGCAAAGAACCAAGGGAACAGAGGCAGCATCTCAGGTTGCTAGGATTCAAAACAGTATGACATTTGGTTGCTGCTCTAGGAAGCTCCGACTCCCACACAGGGGAATGAATTAGGGAGCGGAGCAGAGTCTTGAAATGGCAGCAGAGCAGTGAAAGCACTCAACAGACAAATCCTGCACTGGCTGCAGGGCTAGGAGCTACTACAAGAACCCAGTCCTGATCTAACTATAGCAATACCCAGAGAGAAACTGATACAGAGATTGTTTTGGAGAAAAGTTACACATTTCTTTTAGGTTCCCAGAAGAAGTCAAGGATGCAAAAGCATCTGCCAAATTCACGGAAAATAGACCATTTGGTCTGGCCAGATGCAATCTCTGGTACAAGACATCCCTGAACTGCTAGAACAGTATGGCTGAGGGAAAGATGACTGCTCTATTTCATACTCTTTTTCACACTTCCCCTCACTCATCCAGTGCCAAGAACAGGACCATCCGTCAAACAGACATCAGCCTAAGTCCGCATCATCATCTATTACAGACTGCCAGCAAGATCCATGAGACCCTTTGGCATTTAAGCATCTGCCCAGCTGGATTCCGATGGCTCTCTTGGTTTGCCACCCACAAGCCTGTTGCACCCATCTTCACTAGCTTCAGCTCATTGTACCCCTCCTTTAACCAGGCAACAAGAAAGAGGGAATCCAGAATCCAGTAAGGACCAACTGAACAGGTAGCAATAATCACAGTGCTGGCATCACACTCCATTTTACTTTGATCTGCCTCCCAGGGACTAGCACAGAGGCCTGACTCCAGTCTGTTGAACAAGGCCAGGAGGCAACCTGGCTTCAAAGTTCTTATCTTTGAGCTTACTGCAAGGCTAAAGCACCTCAGGAAGGCTGTTGTTGGGAGATGTCACACACAAACAACTACTGTCCCTAGACCTCCCCAAATGAAGCAGCGCCAAACTATCTGATGGGAGCCAAGCTCAGGTGCTCCTGCATGATCCACCCAGGCCCCAGGGAACGGAGTTCACCAGTTATCACTCCAAGGAATGCTGCACGATACTCACAGGACTGATGTGAGGTGTCCATGTACACGCCTGCTCTCCTTAAACAGTGTCCTAAGAAGGGAAGAGAGCAATGAGAAGTGATATCCAGCAAGACCCAGTAGAGCAGCTGGGATCACTGGAGACAGAGCTGCACAGTACAGCAGGGGACTTAGTGAAATTAAAACCACAGAGAGCAAACAAATATTCATCCCTTTTCCAGGAAAATCCTCCTGAACTCCCCCACACAATTCCCTCTCTTGGGAGCTATGCTTGTAGGCGCTGGAAAGGCCATTAAGGCAGTTGTTGGACAATAACTAAGGAAAAAGCTCTGCCAGCTCTGACAACCAACTGGAGAGGCAGTACAATCATTTAAGATGGGTGTAACTGCTGCCACAGATCATCCAAGAGCTGTCAGATCATACAAGAGCTCTTCACCAACTTCAAGGGAGAAAGGCTATCTTCCCCTGCCTCAACTACAGCAATATGGAGGAGAAGCCTTCACACGCTGTGTGTCTCTGTTGCCTTTGCATCCCCAGCAAACAGCTGAGGTGACTTCTTATATCAGCACAATCACTTCAGTAGCAATTGACTAACTACAACCCATAAACAGAACTTTCTCCAAAACCCTTTACTACTGAGGCTAAGTAAAACAGAATCTCACAGGAACACTATTTCACCTAAAAACACCTGCCACTCAGCTGCCTTCTCAGGTGTCAGGGTGAGAAGCTTATAAGTACACTGTCACTATTGGCATATGGAATATGCTTCCTGTCTGCTATTAACAGCTTGACAAAGACTTCTGTTATCCTTTTTCTTTTAAAAAGCAAGCTTATTTTAACTTTATATTCTGTTAATCGCCTTTCAGTGCTAACTGAGAAAACAGAATCATGGCAGGGCATCTCTGCACTCATACACAAAGTTGCTACTCTGTCTATCTTCAAATTCCTCTTAAAGATGATCTTCTGTGGTCACGATGACAGTGAATCAAGCTGACATGTCCATAAAATTGTTTACAATTCTCCTATTGTTGCCAATCCCTCCTCTTCTGTGTGGCTGTCAGTCTACGCTCTGTCTTTAAACTGCAAACTCATAGAATCATAGAATATCTCAAGTTGGAAAAGACCCATAAAGATCATCAAGTCCAACTCCATCAAGTCCCAGCAGGAGAAACTACTGCCCTTGAGCCATTGGAAAGCAACCAGGAAAACTGCTTTTATTCAATTATTCTGTAGTTAATTTCACTGGAAGGCCCTCCTACACTGTGTCTTAGCTGAACATCTCTATGCCTAAGAACAGTTTCACGTACAAACTAGGGGCAAAAGATTTTAATTTCCTTTTATTCAAAAAGAGTTTTTAAAACTCAGCAAGCTAACACTCTCAAGCTGGTAATATCTTCATTAACTAAGTAGGAACCTGCACCCACCTCCTAATGCCATCATTCAGCTCCCGTACACTGCAACCCACTACAACCATGCACATTACTGTGCTTCATGTGCACATGCAACTGCAATAAATGGCCATAGACTTTTCCAAATGGATCTGTAATGTGCTACTCATACTTACTGCTCTTAAGAACTGGTACCTACTTCTTCCTTTATCCCCCATGAAACCCAAAAAGCAAATTCAGCAAAGAAGACAGTGCTGCCCAGCTCTTTAAATGCAAAGAGATAGAGATTCCAGCAGTAAGACTGTACAGTTGTCCTTTCTTTAAAACTATTGAGCAAAACAAAGCAGGCCAGAAGCTGATGACAGTCCCAGTAGAATAACTTTCTGCAATTTGTATGGTTCTCTGCAATTGCCAGCTCAGTGGCATGGATGATGGAGGGCATGAAAGAGCAGGAAACAGCAGTGAAGACACCAAATAGGGTAAAGAAAACCACACCAAATTCCTACTTACTCTGCTGACTCTCCAATGTGTCTAGTGCGAGTCCATAAGCTCCTAAAACTTTCTGCTTTGCTTTCTTTTGGGAATACACGAGGGAAGACTTCCCAAAGTGTCTGAAAAATGTATCCTTCATGAAGCAGATTACGAAGTGATCCTTTGTAATATAGATTCAAGAAACCACAGGCCAGTCAGCCTCACCTCAGTCCCAGTTCTACCTTGTAACTTGTCACTGCCAGTGGCATCCATCAGAGGTCAACACACGGGCCAAGACTACTCAGCATTGTCATTTACAACCTGGATGACAGCACAGACTGCATTCTCAGTAAGTTTGAGGGTGACATGAAAACAGAGGAGGGGGGAGAATATGTTGGAGGGCAGGGCTGCCATTCACAGGGACCTTGACAGGCTGGAGAGAGGGGCCAACACAAAGCTTGTGAAGTTTAACAAAGAAAACACAGTCCTGCAGCTGGGATAGAATAACCCTACACAGCCACACAGGCTGGGCACCAACTGGCTATGTAGCAGCCTTGCAGAAAAGGACCATGGGTCCTGGTGGACAAGCTGAACATAAGCCACTGCTGCAAGGGTGTACTGCTGACAGCTAACTATATACTGGCAGGTATTAGCAAGAGCACAGCCAGTAGTTCAAGTGCTTACTCCCCTTTGTTTAGCACTTGTGAGGTACATGTGGATACAGCATCCAGTTTCAGGTTCCCCACAAGGCAAGAGCAATGTCAACAAACTGTAGACAGTTCAGAGCCACTATGATAACTGAGGAGCAGGGATGCAACAGACAAGGAGAGGTTGAGGGAACTGGGTTTGCTTAGCCCAGAAAATGAGAAGACCAAGGAGGGATCTAACAGCAGTCTTCCACTACCTAAAGGGGGGGCAGGGACCCATGAAGAAGATGGAGCCAGACCTTTCTCAGAGGTGCACAGTAAAAAGCAGAAAGAGGGAATATTCAGTTCAGTGCAGCAAGGGGAATTCTGATTGGAAATAAGGAGAAAAGATTTCATGAAGAGTGATTAAGTACCAGAACTGGGGCCGAGAGATGCTGTGGTAATCTCCATCCTTGGAGATG
>VYZV01005081.1:0-19748 GCA_013401275.1 Pandion haliaetus | reverse complement strand
CATAAATATATCTGTTGCAGGTGAAAAGCCAATCAAGTCTGAAAACTGCTCCTCATTTAAACCCATATTAAGTTGAACAGAAAGTCTGCTCTGTCATCCAAACAATTACTGGAGAAATTTAAATCTATAATCCTAAGGCAAAAAATAATTTCAAAAGAAGTCGGACTGCTAATGAATGACATTTAAACTGTGCAACTAATTATGCAATCTTTTTATACCTTTTTATAATTGTTATGCACACAAACCTAAGGATACTTACTTAAAATTCTATATAAAATTATATCATTATGAGGTGTTTATTATCTGACCATCACTACAGCATCCTGGAAGGTGATGTGTTACGCATAGTCAGCATGCAGGCTGTTCAGCTCTCCTCACAATAAAAATTTATCACACTCTTCACATCAACACTCAGTGCATAAGCCTGTTTATTGCTGTAGGCACAGCTTTTGATGCCTCCTTTGCCATGCCTGCTTTTCTTGCCAAAGGGCTCATGGTATTTATGTTCAGATATATTTGTTCCCTTCCTCACCTTGCTGTCCTGTTGCTATTAGTGGCTAAGAGCTCAGATGGCTGTTCCCCAAGTTGTATTAAAACTTTTTATGCCTAAAGGTATTTTGAAGCTGTTCTTTCAGTCAATCTCATTTCCTTCCACAGTCATCTCTGTGCATTAAACATCACTCTTGGTATATGACTTTTGCCATGAGGAAACATGTCTGCTCATTGTACCATGGACCTCAGCTGAGGCATTTAGACGGACAAGATTCTTCATGCTGAAAGACTTTGCATAATGCATAATGTTATTTTGGTGAAGTTCTGAACACTCACCTGCTAGGTTCAGCTTCAGTTAGCTCTTACTTTGGAAATGCAAAGAACCGTCACTGCATGTTCATCCTTTCCATGCCACTCACAATTTGACAGATTTCAGCTGCCTCTTTTCAACACTGAAGTCCTGATCTTAGTCTAGTTGTTCCCCATATGTGGAAATTATGCTGTAGCCGTAATCATCCTCTTCACCTTTTCTGCTTCTGTCACATACGTTTTTTTGTTGAAGGATTTGAATTGCTCACAGTAATGCAGGTGTTACATAGATTTGAAACCAAATAAGTTCAGATTCAATTTAAGGACAAACTTTTTCACTATGAAGATAGTCAAGCACTGGAGCAGGTTTCTCAAGAGGTTGTGCATTCTCTGTCCTTAGAGGTTTTCAAGACCTGTCTGGCTAAAACACTGAATAAAGTGGTCTAATCTCATAGCTGTCTCTACTTTGAACAGGAGGGTTGACTAAAGACCTCCTGAGGTCCCTTGCAATCTGAATTATCCTGTGACGGTATCCTATTTACTGAAGGGAATAATTCTTTTCTGCCAGTCCTAAAACATTACGAAAATTTTGTTTTCATTTCTTGGCCGCTACTGAATATCAGTAGGAGTTTTATTAAAACTTTCTAGTATAAATCAAAATGTCTTCTTATTAAACTCAACAGCCAGCTCCAACCCCATTGTTTTATACGTAAAGTTAAGATTTTTATTTCTAAAGGACATCAACCATCAATTCATGTATATCTGCTTCAAAATTAATCTTGTGTTTTATTGACTAATTGTTCAGTTTCATGGGGTCCTTCTAGCACTTAAGAGTAGGGCCTCCTATTTAATACTCAGAATAACTTAATATCATCTGCAACTTCATCATATCACAATTCCAGTCTTTTTCTTTAATATACATATCCCAGCACAGATTCTTGTAAAGTAGATTATTCAAACCATTTAAAGCATGTTTTATGTCTACTAACCAGCTATGTATAGATGTAATAAATTTTATCTTATGTTTGCTTAGCCTCCTGAAATGTCTTTGGTGAGATATTGTATTTTTCTATATATTCACTAATTCTAGTTTTATTATAGTTGAGTCCAATTTGCTTAACATAGGTGTCAACTTTATTTATCAGTGATTTCCTGGAATCTGTCATAACCTCGTTTTTTAAACAAAATGAAGCAAAGCAAAACACTTGCTGCCTTCTGTTCTTCCTGAAGTGAAATGGATTTAATGAAGAGGCTGGGCTCTTCCATTAATATTTCCTCCATTTCAAAGCTGAATCTCACTAGAATTCTTGGGTAAATAACACTGGGTTCCAAGAGATTTCTTACAGTTACCTTGCTGCATCACATTAAAACAAGGCATATAACATATCCTTCAGAGAAACTATCACACCTTTCTTGTTAAAAAAAGGGATCTGGAATGGAGAAACTCTTATAAGGAATATATATTTTCTCTGAAACTTCACTTTATTCCTTGACCATATCTTAAGACATTAGCCTTTTTACCAAACTTTCTCCTCCATCTATATTTGTAGAAGGATGTATTTTTGTCTCTTTTGCAAGCCTCCCTCAAATTCTATTCTGCTCTAAGCTGTTTGTATTTGTGACTTTTTAAAACAGTCTCTACAATGCCTGATAGATTTTAGGCTTTTGACCTTCTTCCTTTCTTTCTCCTTTTTATATAACTCTCTCTGTTATTAGTCATATTGTCACATATATATTGGTTTTGTTGCTTTGCAAGGATGTTCAAAGTACTTTGTGAAGTGTAGATCTAAGTACTATTATGAAGTGACTCTCTGTTATGGGTTTGTGTGGCGCGGTTTTCCTTGGTGGCAGGGGAGGGGGGCTGCAGAGGCAGCCCCTTTAAGAAGTTGCTGGAAGAATTCGCTGCCCCAAAATGTCGGACCCGCGCGCCAAAATGTCGGACCCGCCTCTAGGCGGGGAGTGACGGTGGTAGCGCCTCTGGGAAACATATTTAAGAAGGGGAACCGGTAGTGTGGGGGGGAAACCTGAGAGGAACATCGCTGCCGACACTGGAATCATGGAAGTGGAGGGGGAGGAGGAGGAGCCTGAGGAGGCTGATGGCCCTGCAGCCCAGGGGGGTGAACGGTGGAGCGGAAGCTCCCGAAGGTGGCCGTAACCCCATGGTAAAAACCGCGCTGAAGCAGTGTGAGACGGGAGAGCAGCCCGCGGAAAGGACCCGCGCCAGGGGAGTTCGGGAAGAACTGAAGCCCGCGGAAAGGATCCGCACCAGGGAAGTTTGTGAGGAACTGCAGCCCGCGGAAAGGAACCACGTTGGAGCAGGGAACGAGAGAGGAATCTTCCCCCTGAGGACAGAAGCGGCAACGACGATGTGTGGCAAGCTGACTCAACCTCCATCCCCTATTCCCCTGCGCCGCCGGGGGGAGGAGGTAGAAATCATCGGGAGTGGAGCTGAGCCGGGAAGGCGGGAGGGGTGGGGGAGGTTGTTCTGATGTTTGGTTTCCCTTCCCAATACCCTTGTGTTTTGTTTTTGATTTGATTGGTAGTCAATTAAATTGATTTTGTTTCTTCCCCAAGTTGAGCCTGTCTTTTGCCCGTGACCATAAGTGGGGAGTGATCCCTCCCAGTCCTTGTCTCGACCCACAAGCCTGCCTTTGTATTTTCTCCTCATCCCAACGTGGCCAGGCGAGGGGGTGGGCGGTGAGCGAGCGGCTTCGTGGTGCTTTGTTACCGACTGAGCCGACCTGAAACCACGACACTCTCTAATACTAAAACTACAAATTTGTCCATAATTACTTACCTTCCTACCCATGCATTGTCTTCAGTCACCCTCAGAATGTACAATACTCTCTTCTGTGTTCTCTGGAATCTGTTATGCTGATTAACTGGTTGGACAAGAAAACAAAGATATTTTTAGAACCTACTAAAATGACTACTTTCCTAAAGTAATGTCAGTGTGTTAATAATTTTAAACAAGTTTCAGGAGTCTTCAGTTACACCATCTTTGAAACAATCCATTGATTCTATTTTTAAATTAATGTTCCCAGGGGGTGTGGGGGTTTATGTGTAAACAGTCCTAAAATTGTAACAAGAGCCTTCCTTTAAAGAAAAAGCCCCATAACACTGGAAAACAAATTGAGAGAACACATTTCCAAATAAAACATGTTCTCCTGGCCTACTCCACAGAATTTATTGCAAGAGAATACATCAACTTCAAGCTATAAGTATGATGTGGGGAAACAAAACAAAACAAAACAAAACAAAAAAAAGAGGCAAAAATTTTTTAAGATTTTCTACATAAAATGTTTCATTAACTGAAGACATAAGGACACAACTTGTGTACCTTCTACATAGCATACTTGGTGTGAGCAATGCATGAATGAGAAATTGAGGAATAAGGATTGATCTTTAAAGTTCCCTTCTCACTCCAGAGAATCATGAGAATGTCAGAAGAACTGTAATTTTGAGGAGTGCCTTCTAGGCATAAGTGTATTTATTTTTTCTGAGAGCATGTGCTTAGGCTCTAGACACCTATGTCCTCAAACAGGCTCAGGCTGGGGCTGCTCTACTGGAGTGATCGCAGAATGTATGAGGGGAAAGGAGACCTGTGGAGGCTGTCTAATCCAGCCCCCCTGCTCAAAGTGTGGTCAGGTAGAGCAGGTTGTCCAGAATATTGTTCAGTCAGTTTTGTATATCTCCAGAAAGGGAGATTCTACAATCTCTCTGTGCAAACTAATCACCCTCACAGGAGAGAGAGGCAGACAGAAAAGACATCAGAGAGGCAGGAGAAAAAAAAAAAAATTAAATAATTTTATGTTTAAATGGAATTTTAAGTATTTTGGTTTGCGCCCATTGCCTCTTGTCCAGTCATTGATAAAAATCTGGCTCCTTCTTCTCCACTCCCCTGCCCATAGACATTGACACCACCCCCCCTAGGTTGCTCTGCTCCAGGCTGAACAGACGCAGTTCTCTTAGCGTTTCTTCATATGTGAGATGCTTCAGTCCCTTAATCTTCTTAGTGGACCTTCACTGGACTCTCTCCAGTAGCTCCATATCTCTATCCAAATATCTTCTTTGTTTCTAAGTATAAGGTCAGCAGAGTATCATCTGCCCACATCAATTGCTTGATCACCTCTGTTAGGAAGTTTTCATCAGTGAATTTTACAAAACCCCTGGATTGCTTGGGCCCTGCTGTAGTGCCCTTCCCACAGAATGAGTGAAGTACCACACAAGGACTAGGGCCTGCAAACATGAGGTTCCTTGCCTGAACTTGACAGAGCTCCACATGCTCCCTCTGTTCACATAAAGAGCAACTCCGCTCCTACCTTGAACTGTTCTTCCTGAAGGGCCTGTGCCCCATCCACAGCAGCATTCCGACCATGTCAGCTACCCCACCATGTCTCTGTGAACTCAGTGAGAGTGCAACACTTGGTCTGCACACAGATCACTAACTCCCCTTGTTTATTCCCCATCATGTGTGCATTAGCATACAGGCACTTCAGAGAGACACCCAGTCATATTAATTTACTGGAAAGGATAGAAGAGCTTTTTCCATAACACTGTCCTGTAGACACTTCCTGATTTTTGTGCGTACATAAGGTGTGAGGTGACCCCGCTTCAGCCCTGACAAATGATGTATGCCCAAATCTTCTTCACCTCAAACAGAAAGGCCAATGCTTGAGTCCGTAAATGCAGAAGGTAAAAGAAAGAACAATCTTGGAAAATCTCTGCAATATATATTAAAACAACCAGAATGAAAGGAGGCATGCTCTCAGTGAAGCAAAACCAACGAGTTACTCAGATATTTGGGACCCTGTTTTTAACTCATTTTACTATGATGGTTTACAGCCTCAAGCTACTGTTTTGCTTCAACTAACTAACAAAACAATTTAAAGAATAAGTTACACATCCTAAATTATTCCATACTGCTTTTCCATCAGTTCATACTATTTAATTATCTATGAATAAGTCCATTGGTTCATAGGATAATTCAGGTTAGGAGGGAACTCAGGAAGTCACAGGAGTTGTCTTTAAGCACCATGTTTCTAGAAGGTATGAAAGGTATGTTTTTACCATGAAGTTTGTCACCATTCTCGTTCTGAATTTCTTCTATTCTTCTAGTGTTCCTACACAAAATTATTCTACCTAAGCTTGGTACAAACAAGGCTATGATATTCTGCAATAGTAGACAGTTATGTCACATAGAATAGCTACCTGTAATTACTATCTAACAGTGGGAATTACGGCTCATGATTACACAAATTTAAATTAAAGCTAAAATAAATTTAGGAAGTAGTTACCTGACTACTAGACAGTCTCTATGACTGAAAAAAGACAAGCTAAAATAGTTTCCATCTAGGACAAGTGTTAAGGGTGCTAGGAAAGCCACTGAAACCAGCAGAGACTGGGGCACAGGTTCTCTTCCTTCCTGGCACCTGGAGCCCAGCCTGGTGCACCCTGAGGTGCAAAGGTCTCAATCCCAGGCTGTTAGATGAGGCTGCTGCTTTTCTGTTTGCAAGTTTATCCAGTATCAAGGCTAAGTGTGTACCAGAAAAGCACATGCATGCAGGACACCAATACCAACAGCCACACAGACTGCCGCGGACAGGGTACTGCATTTAGCAGCACCCACATATAGTATGATGAGAGCTCACAAAGCATAAGTACAAATGGCCAAGTCCTGTTCCTCATCTCCGGCTGTCCAGGATTGAAGTTCACGAGTGCAAACACACTTCCCCACACTGTCTGTATTCACAAGCACACTCATACTTACACAGATCCCTTGAATATCAGCATAGGCCCTCAGCCCATCTAATATCTGTGTCCAGACCCTAGGCCCACTTACCCAGTATGCAGGTTTCATCCTCACCAGCTAGTCCAGTTTGAAAATCACTAGCGAATTGCACATACACACACAGCATGAAGTTCACAGGGGAAAAATAAACACACCTAGATCTTTCCAGTTGCTGTCATTTCACATACACACCCTGATCTTTCCTATTGCTGACACAGACCTAAGGGTCCTGTGAACTGCAGCCCCTTCTCAGATTGCTCACATGGACACCTTTCTTCCATGTGGTTTCCTCCAGCTGCTGACACGGAGACCTACAACCCTGTGACCCATGGCTTTTTCTCCAGCTGTTGGCACTTAGACATGGCAGCACACACCCTGAATTCTTCTAATTTCTGGCACCTGGACCTACGAGCCCTGAGCCTTATGATCCTTCCCCATTTGCTCACACTCCAAACCTCTATTGTATGTCCATCACTCTGCTTGGTGGCACCTAGATCTGAGAGCCCTGTGACCTGCAGTCTCTTCTCCAGTTGCTTGTCCTTGAACATTTCAATACATACACAAGCCCATCCCTCTCTAATTGCTGACACTTAAACTTACAAACCCTACAGCCCATTGTCCCTCCTGCACACATACGTCTCTTGCATGCTCATCTTGCCAGCTGCTGGTATGCAGTCCTACAGGCCCAATGGCACACATTCCACCCAAGACCTATAGACCCTGTGAACCACAGCTCTTTCTACAGTTGCTAGCACTTAGACCTTGAAGCATTCATACACAGAAAAGTAAGAGAGATTACACATAAAAAGTAAAAAAAAAACAAAACCAAAAAACATTTAGTAAGAAGATAGGATAGATTGCAATGATCAGGCATAGAGATCAGTTAGGCGAAGGTACTGACTGGTATTCTTCATGCATGACAGGTCCCTTTTATTCATCCTCCTTTCCATTTTCCTACAGTTGTTCCTCCTTGATTCACCCCTTCCCTCTTTTGGCCTTTCCTCTAAACATCCTATAAGAAGTTTTTCACCAACCCAGAGGCCCTTCCTTAAGTACCTCATAATACTCATGCTAATCTTTGACTCATGTTTCTTATAATTTACAAAGTTCAAGCTGACCTTCTTCAAGGCTAGGTTATGCCTGAATAGTTTTGTTGATGGCCTATCCATCAACGGCTCAAGAGTTCAGATCTTCATTATTGTCTTCCTCATCACCTGATTGTTAGGTTTGTATATCTGTGTGTTTAATTTATCACTTTCATTTCTAGTTGTTACTTTATTTATGCTGAGTAGACATTAACCAGAGAACTTAATGAAGCAGATGCTCTCATATTCCACATACCTTATGACAATCTCAGACAAGTCCAGAGGCCCTGAACTGCCAGGCTTGTGGAGTCTTAATAATAATGCAAAACCACGTTTGTCAGGCTACAGTAGCATGCCATCAGGGAGCTGCAGGAGCAGGGCTGCTCCTCAACAGCAAGCAAGCTCAGAGCCAAGGGTGACCCCAGCACAGCCAGTGTCCTCACTGATGGGGCAAAGTCCTGCTGTGTCTGAGCACAGTAGGCAGAGCCCAGGGCTGGTAATGGGGACTGTTGACAGCCCAAACACAGCAAGAAATGAGGCAAGGCCAGGATCCTTCGAGGAGGTCAGGAGCAAAAGGAGACAGAGCAAGAGGCAGGAGTGGAGACAAAGCTGCAACATGGGTGCTAAGTCCAGACAGGAGACCAAACCTGAGACAAGGTGCAACACAGGTCCAAGGGACCAATCTAAGAGATAAGCTACCTGAAACGTAACACCAAGATACATCCAGGAGACAGGTCCAGAAGCAGAGCTGTGCACAGGCACTCCTATGGCCTAACTCAGGGCAAGACTGGGTGCCCAGGCCTGAGCTTAAATGAGCCCCTGGGCTCATTTGTGTGGGTGCATGTCCCAGGTTAGGATGGTCAGGGTCACGACAGTCTGTTAGTGCCCTCAGGGCTCTGATACATGCTGTCTGAAATCCCACCAGATCACTTATTCACAGTGAATACATGAATACATGAAATACCTGATGGATCAGCATTTAAATTAATCTTTTTTACCAGGTGAGACAGTAACCCAGCTTTTCAAAATAAAAGTAGCTATTTGTCGTGGTTTAACCCCAGCCAGCAACTAAGCACCACGCAGCCACTCACTCGCTCTCCCCCACCCAGTGAGGTTGGGGAGAGAATTGGGGGGAGAAAAAAGTAAAACTTATGGGTTGAGATAAGAACAGTTTAATAGAACAGAAAAGAAGAAACTAATAATGATAATAACAATAATAAAATGACAATAGCAATAATAATAATAAAATAATTGGAATATCCAAAAGAAATGATGCATAATGCAATTGCTCACCACCTGCTGATCGATACCCAGTTAGTCCCCAACCAGCAATCTCCCCACCCCCCGTCCCACAGTTTATATACTAGACGTGACATTACATGGTATGGAATACCTCATTGGCCCATTTGGGTCAGCTGCCCTGGCTGTGTCCTCATCCAACTTCTTGTGCCCCTCCAGCCTTCTTGCTGGCTGGGCATCAGAAGCTGAAAAATCCTTGACTTTAGACTAAACACTACTTAGCAACAACTGAAAACATCAGTGTGCTATCAACATTATTCTCATTCTAAATCTAAAACATAACACTATACCAGCTACTAGAAAGAAAATTAACTCTATCCCAGCCAAAACCAGGACACTATTATTCATGTACTAAACTATTCATGGTGGCAAAAAACCTTAAATATATTAGTTCACTAAGCCAAGAAAAATCAGAAAATAATACTTTTATAAATAATGTTCAATACGTTATACCATAAATATCAAGTCTATAACTATAAATAGTAGTGTAGTGAAAATGCAATGTACAGAACTTCAAATACTATTAATAATGCAGTAGCTTTCTTACCAATATGTCTAGAAGAACCACAAATCAAACACCCTCTAAAAATGTTATGAGCTAAGAAACTGTGGAATTAAAAGTATGTGCTCTACACTACACTGTTGTCGTGGTTTCAGGTCAGCTCAGCCGGTAACAAAGCAACACGAAGCCGCTCACTCACCCCCCACCCCTGCGCCTGGCCACGTTGGGATGAGGAGAAAATACAAAGGCAGGCTCATGGGTCGAGACAAGGACTGGGAGGGATCACTCCCCACTTATGGTCACGGGCAAAAGACAAGCTCAACTTGGGAAAAAATCCAAAATCAATTTAATTTACTACAAATCAAAACAAAAACAAAACACAAGGGTATTAGGAAGGAAAACCAAACATCAGAACAACTTCCCGCACCCCTCCCGCCTTCCCGGCTCAGTTCCACTCCCGATGCTTTCTACCTCCTCCCCCCGGCGGCGCAGGGGAACAGGGGATGGGGGTTGAGTCAGCTCGCCACACATCGTCTCTGCCGCTCCTTTCCTCAGGGGGAAGATTCCTCACNCGCTCCACCGTTCACCCCCATGGACTGCAGGGGGACAGCCTGCCTTCTCACTACGGGCTGCAGGGCCATCAGCCTCCTCAGGCGCCCCCTCCTCCCCCTCCTTCTTCACTGACTCCAGTATCGGCAGAAATGTTCCTCTCAGGTTTCCAAACCCACACTACCGGTTCCCCTTCTTAAATATGTTCTCCCAGAGGCGTTACCACCGTCACTCCCCGCCTAGAGGCGGGTCTGACATTTTGGCGCGCAGGTCCAACATTTTGGCGCGCGCGTCCGACATTTTGGGGCGGCGAATTCTTCCGGCATCTTCTTAAAGGGGCCGCCTCTCCAGCCGCCCTCCCCTGCCACCAAGGAAAACTGCGCCACACAAACCCATAACAACTGTTTATTCACTTCCATCTTGTTACACTCCGTCATAGCTTTGTCCTTTATGGAGCAGTCTGGGACGGGAAGATGTTGTTCACATTTGACTATCAAGAATATAGTGCATTTCTCAGATGGAATGCATAATAAATGAATGTATTCTAGATGGTTGTGGCCATCTATAGCAATATTAATCCATGGGCAGATGACTCAAATCACATTAAGATCTCCAAAAGCAGCATTTCTACTAAGAGCATTAAGTGAATGAAAAAAAAGTAATGAAAAATGTTTCTCTTCTGAAGAGCACTATTTATATAGCTGCTGTAGTTCATCTGTAGCCTCTCCCAGTCACCTAGCAACATCTCTGCTGGAAGCTGAATGTGGCTGTAATAGTCTGCTTATGTATATCTGCAAATGAAAGTGAGGAACTGCCTTTCTCTCCATTTTTTCTTCAATGTATGACTGGCAAGGTGGAAATCAGTTTTGGGAGAAGGTATATTTTTTTCTGATAATCACCCATTATTTGGTGCTGATGACCAATATTAGAAGATATTTTGGTATGCTGAGTTTCAACTAGGAGTTACACTGTAAAGTTAACTTATTCTTACACAAAGAAGTGACACAAATGAAACAAAGTTGAGATGAAATCCCAAACCCAATCAAATTTCATAAAAAATATGAAGTTTTCCAAGCTATCCTTATTTCTAATGATCATTATGTATTTATGTATTTACTTACTTTACTTACTCACTTATAAAGTGTAGCATAGTATCTGTAAGGAAAATTGTAAAAGTATGTTTGTTTACAAGTTCATAAA
This sequence comes from Pandion haliaetus, assembly GCA_013401275.1. Classification (NCBI taxonomy): domain Eukaryota; kingdom Metazoa; phylum Chordata; class Aves; order Accipitriformes; family Pandionidae; genus Pandion; species Pandion haliaetus. The sequence goes on along the minus strand of VYZV01005081.1, from coordinate 8,521 downwards.
AAACTGAAAAATTAAGATGCTGTGAGGATATATACTGTTGGTTTTTTCCTATAACTTTATTGAAAACTGCTTTCACAAAAAGGAAGTGCTAGTGAACAATGTATTTTGGAAAAAAGAAAATGAGAATGAGATTTTTTCTAATTTTTTTCTTTTTTTTGGTGACTGTAAGAGGAGTATTTCTGCTGAGAGCTCAAAACTATGCTCCAGGAATCAGATCTATTACCATTTTTTACGGCTATATGACCTTATGAATAAATTAAATTACATGAACTTTTGAAAACTTCCTTTAATAAAAAAGATTGTCATTTCTGAAAGCAGTAAAGATGAATCCAAATCTGTAACATTACACATCAACCTAATTATTTCTTGGATGGACCTGAATCCTTCAGGCACAGTTAGTCTTCAAACCAATCCATATTTAACAGAATTCTACTTTGTTAAACAGATCATGATATTTACCAGGCATCAATGCAAAAAGCTGCAGAAAAACAAACTATTATTATTCAGATGGTAGTAATAAAACAGAGATCATTCTCTCTAAGTCTTGTGTCTGTTCTAATAAAGAAGAAAAATATGCTTCTCAAAAACTTCATCCAAATTCCTAGGACTATGGTGGCTACTGCATTTTTATTTTGTTTTGTTTGGTTTAGTTTGTTTTTTTTAGTATTCTAACAGATATTTTAGCTTTCTATTGTTTTACTGAAAAAAAAAATTGCTCAAAAATCTAGATTTCTCATCTAGACAACAAAGAGACACAAAGTGGAAAATAAATAGGTGGTGAAAAACTTAGCAAATCATTTTTAACCAATTATGCTAAACTTCAAATTAAGTCTTCTCCAAACTTTCCTCTTTTCAAAATGGAATAAAAAAATGCAGCGATAAGTTATAGCAGAAAGTGCCTTACTATCAGTGCAAGGTATTGAAATTGAAGAGTTTGTTTTATTTTTTATTGCAATTTCATTCAGTTAAGGTCTGTAGAAATTTCTTAGGTTGAAGGTTGTTTGCTCTCTGTTCAGCAAACCATCTGACACTGACTGGAATCTATAACATTGATTCACTTTAATCCATTGCCCTTTTAGTGTCAGCTTCTGAAAAGATGTGTCTTCAGTTTGGCTTTAAAAAGACTTGATCGCTGATTTAGGCTCATAGAACCAAAAATTTTCCATATGCATATTTCATGTGTGCTTATTTCAGGTGCTTACAGCTTAAATAGATTTGCAGTTCTGAGATATATCTCTTTGTTCATGCAACTGGCAAGATCCATTTTTCAATATGAATTTTTCATACAGAAATAAAAGCCAAATGAAAATTTCTTTGTAAATAAGATCCAAGATTGTCCAATAATATCAACAGATTTTCTGCTTGAAACATCCCTGAGCATCAGTTATTGCAAACCCGTTGTCAGGTTTTTCAGTTTTCAATTAACTGTACCATATGAATTTTAATTAACTACATCATATTTTTGTATGTTTTCATTTATGTTGCGTTGTTTGTTCAACAAATTATCATGGACAGGATGGAACAAGGATTTAATATCTTTGTGGAACAAGGATTTAATATCTTTGTGTTAAGAAAACTCTGAAAAATAAAACATTTTCCCTCTTCATCTTTGGAGATTTCATTTATCAAAGGGAAATGTCAGTTTACATGGGAAAATCTCAGATAATGTCAAAAAAATGCCGAGACAAATCTAAGATGACATTAAGTGGGTTCGAATATATTCTTAACTCTCATAACAAGAAAGTGCTGTCAATTTTGTTACTTAAAATTTATGGACTCGATTCCACAGAATATATAGATTTGAGCAGCACAACCCTTAGGTACAAACTGGGAATAGTCACTCCCATGGCTCCTAAAGAAACTGCTTGTTGTGAGTAATATGCTGAACACCTATGATTGAGGTCCGCTGCTTTTGCCATGTGCAGCTGCACAGTTTGTAGCAGTTATCACTACATCTGGAAGAAAGGTGACTGAAAGGGGGGAACAAATGAACAAAAAAGAAATATCCTGAAATGAAAAAGTTATTATTATTCACAGACATCATAATGCTCATTGTTCAGCTGTTGCTGGTTAAGGTAAAATTCTTCCCCTCAAAATAAGACAACATCCCTTCCTTCATTCATGATGTTATTTTCAAAGAAGGATAAATTGATTCTCTGACTGGCTTATTTTTTCTCCACATCCTGTCAGCAAAATAAATGATCAATACATAATATTGAAACTCCTTAGCATGTTATAGTGATATTGAATATGGAAATAAGCAGAATTTACTTGCCTGTGGATAGTCTAATTAAATCTACATACTTCAAGACAAAGGGAATGCTTCTGTTAACATACATATGGAACATATAGCACATAAATGTACATATATATGCACATATAATACATACAGATATCTGTAAATATATACAAAGACAGAGGGACTTTAAAATGAGAAATTCCAGAAGAATATTCCAGGAGCAGACTGCTGATAAACTGCTGTGTATTTGCAAAACTGTTGGCATACCTACTTAGTTAGTTTGAACATTAGGAGTGAATCAAATGTTACTATACCCACCAACTTCTCAGGTGCAACAGTACACAAAAATACTTACACATACATGCAGTCATTATCATGGAAAAATAATTGATTTTGCGAAGACATAAGGCATACAAAATTTTCTCAATTTTTTAAAATGAGCTTTTAAAAAAGTTTTTCTTATTAGTCTTAAAAATCCCATCAGAAAATCAAATGCAGATGAATATACTCAAAAACTATTCGGGGCTGACTACTGCAAATAGTAAAATATTAATGTACTCTTAAAAAAATCTATATTTGCAGTAAAATACAATTTTTTTTTTTGTCTGGGCCATTTTCCCTTTCTAAGGCATTAATATTAAAAAAGGTGAATAAATCATCTGTAGATGGTTTAAGTCTGTAATAAAGGCACCCTTATACATTAGTAACATATGGTGTGTATTAATACAATGTTAATACAATTCCTACATTACTGGGGACAGATTCATGTATTTTTAGGAAGAGTAAGGAGCTAGACAGCATCTGATAGGTCAGACAGAAGTATATCTGCTGAGGGCCTGAATTTGTAGGAGCTGCAGCCAGAAATGTATACATGCAGTAATGTCAGTGAACCATATTTATCATGATAGAACAAAGAGAACAGGAAGAAAGGTACAGTTGGGCAATTTACTTGAAAACAGTGGAATCTACAGCATTCAACATATTGCAGATTACATTTTATGTTTACCAGAAGTGTGTTGTGACATTTCTACTACCTCGCTATTTTTATTGTTCAGCTTTTGTGTGCTTACAGCACCATGATTTATTATCTGCTACTAGTTGTTCTGCAAACTAATTCTCAATCCATTTAATTTCCTTCATTAGCCCTTCCCCTTGTTTCTCTCCTTCACCCTTAATCTCCCTCACTAACCTTTCCTTTTAATTTTCTTTTTCTCTAAACATTGTATCCAAAATGTGTCCTCTACAGTTTTAAGAGCAAAATCCCCAGGCAATCACCTTTCCATTCTTCAATAAAACTCCACTTGCAAAGAGTGTAACTATCTCAGCGTGTTATTAGTCAGTGTTGAGAAAAAGAAATGCTGCAGTGCTAAATGGAGTCATTAAAATGCCTAGTGACAACAATGAGTGCTTGAAGAAGCTGGAGTTTGCTATTTGCTAGTCTAATAGCTATGTTAGGGCCATCTTTCTTTTGTGGAGAAGATTAAAAAAATAATCAGTATTTGCCTATTTTCATTCTCCACCATTGCACTGCTTGTGCCGTGATTTTATTCTCCTTCTGCAGCTTCACACCCACTGCTGAAAAACTGCAAAGTCTGGTTCACATTCCCTTTAAGTCAATGGGAGCTTTAACATCAGCTTCAATGACCTGTGCATATCAGGCTCTTGGAGAAGGAAGTGGTTCTCCACAAAGCGCAGTACTCTTTGTCTCAAGGAGTGTTAAGTGCATCAAGCCTATGTCTGCTTGCCCGGTGCCCTGTTACAAAGAGATGCCTTAGGTGGATCTAAATAGGCTAGTCTGGGTATCAATAGAATAATAAATATGTTAGCACAGCACTCAACACAGGCTTAACTACACCTGATGAGAAGCAGGATATTTTATCTTGAGGCACATAGGGTGCTTGTTTCAGCTGCACTTCTTCCCACAATATTGTCAGCTCTTTCAGAGCTGTGTCCTGTATTATGGTACCCCACTGTGCCATGTAGATACTTGCTACTCATGAAATTAACAGCACTCTCATTGAATTCCAAGTGGTGTGTCAGTTCCAATGAATATTTTACAGTCTTCTAATGAAAATGATGGGTTTTGTTTCAGTTTTGGTTTTTGAGGGGATATGTAAACGTCATGTGCAGTGCATTACTCTTTTGGGGCAGTTTGAAATCTAAGAAACTGCTCAATGGACACATGCGCCTTCTGCCTGTTTCCTCCCAATAATATAAAGTTTAGCGGGATTAAAGGTATTTCAGATCAAGCTTCATTCCCATGTCTTTAAACAATTCCCTGAAAGTTGTTTGTTAAGCAGAAGCATCAATCAGGTACATGAAGTAGGGAAGGTGTATGTAGGGGAAAAAGTTGGAATGAAAAAAAAAAAATTGAGTATTTTTTTAACAAAAACCTCTCATTTATGTACTGAAATCAACATGGAGTATATGTTTGTGCAAGCCTAAGAATTAAAAAAAAAAGTCAAAATTCAGGTCACCGAATGTCCCAATTGCTAGTTTTGACCTCATGTCCATGTCTCTCACTGGACACTCATTTTAACCTTCTTGTCACACCATTTAGTTCAATTTACACTGTACTAACTTACAGAATAAATTATGTAATATAACCTTAATCAAGGAATTTTTAAGAGAGTTGGTATGTGTTGTCATTAAGCATCTGCTATTAGGAGTGCTACTATAGGTTGAGCTAGAATCTCCAGACCGGACAAAGAGAAGTGGCTGGTAATAGTCCCATCTGTCATGAAATTAGGGGAAAATTTGCCACATTAGAGGAGTCACATGAATAGCATAAATATTTATTTATTTAGTAATCTCTGAAGCCTTAGAGAGTAAATAGGACTGTAGATGTAACTTCCTTTGACAAATGATAATCATCAAAGTTAAATTGTTAAGCTTGTGCTTATTGGATTCTAACTTCTTTATGTACAGCACCATTTTAAAGCTTAAACATCATCTCTTCTCACTTGTGTTCTGCAATGTGCAACTGAAGGATGTTTTTTTGCATAATGACCTCTTTCTGCTGAGTAATGCAAGTTTTCTTTGGTAGTTTTAGGAAAATTATTCTTTTTTTAGGGAAATGGCATGCAGGGCACTGACACATTTATCCTTTGTACTTTTTTAAAACATTGATACTTAAATGCTTAACTTGGTTTAGATGTCATATAACTGCCAAACTATTCCCTCTCAATAGCCTTTTCTACGCATACATCAAAACCTCTGAAACTCAGAATAGAAAGCACAAGGTCTATGTCACTCAAGAATCAAATCACACAATTTTTCAGCATTTTTTTTTTCAGCAGTGTGAGATTTTTTAGTAGACAGGATTTTTTTTTTTATTTTATTTTTTTTTAAGCATAGTCAGTGCTGACAGTCATGGACACTTGAGCTGAAACTCACCTACCTTAACTTTAGACACCTACAGTTAGATGTGCACAAGTCAGAGTTACACAGCTTAGTCCCCTGTCAGTCAGATGAATTGCCCCCCTTGAAAGTGCCTATTCATCTGCATTGACTATAAAGCGGAGAGATAACTTCTATCTCTACAGTCAGTGATCAGTCCTGAGCATGTTATACAAAGTAGCCATTGACAAATCTATTTTCCTTGTGGATATCTCCTGCCTGTGGAGGTCACCTCAGCCTTTTATGTTGCATACAGAAAGAATAACAGTAACATCTTCAAAAAGGAGATAAAACTGACCCCTTTTGAGTAAGGCCTTCAAACTGCACATATAAGAAGTCAATAAGAATACAAAGTATTAATAATTTCATTTGAATTCCCTGCCTTTTTCATCTGTACTTAGTCTTTCACTCACCCATTTTCCCACTCAACAGTTTCCATTCTGGATAATTAAGTAAGATGTAATATGGGAAGTTTTTTAAAACTATCTTACTCTAATATATTTTAAACCTGAAAAATCCAGTTATGAACTTTCTATTTGTGTTTTTACTTTCATAGCTTATTCCATCTGTTCTTATGAAAATAAAAAATATTGACTGTCGTGGTTTAACCTCAGCCAGCAACTAAGCACCACGCAGCTGCTCGCTCACTCCACGCCCTGCCATAGCAGGATAGGGGAGAGAATCAGGAAAAAAAACCCCAAAACCTCCTGGGTTGAGATAAAGGCAGTTTAACAGGACAGAGAAGGAAGGGAAAATACTACTACTACTACTACTACTACTACTACTAGAATATACAGAACAAGTCATGCACAACACAATTTCTCACCCCCCGCTTACCGATGCCCAGCCAATCCCTGAGCCATGGTGCCCCACGGCCAGCTACACCCAGTTTATATACTGGACATGATACAATATGTTATGGAATACCCCTTTGGCTCGTTTGGGTCAGCTGCCCTGGCTGTGTCACATCCCCACTTCTTGTGCCCCTCCAGCCTTCTTGCTGGCTGGGCAATATGAGAAGCTGGAAAGTCCTTGACTTTGTATAAACGCTACTTAGGAATAACTAAAACATCAGTGTGTTATCAACATTCTTCTCATCTGAAATCCAAAACACAGCACTATACCAGCTACCAAGAAAAAAAAAAACTTTTTTCCAGCTGAAACCAGGACATTGACAAATGAGGAATATTCATTACTTGCCTGTGCCTGCCAAAACTATGACGGTCAATAATCACACGCTGTCATTCTCTGACCTGATACAAATATGTTAAGAAAACTCTGAAGGGTAGACTTAGCCTGAAGCAAAAGGAATCAGTTGTGTTTCTACTGTAAATAAAAGTCCCCTCCCTCCTTCTTTTCCTTCATCTATATCCTCAGTGCTGCATAATCCAAGTAAAAAAAATTATTCCTATTTTCAAAATCCCAAGCTGAGTTACTATGTGTTATGAACACTGAATTTAACATTTTAAAAAACTATCTCTGTATTGTACAGAATATTTAACATGCATGTAAAACATTTTCATGGATCCTCAATGCATGGGAAAAAGCCCAAGAAGAAAAATACCAAAACACAAGACCCAACAAACATCTGCCATTGTTATTTTCAGTTAAAATAAATTAATACACCAAGACATGGATATTGTAAAAGAAAAAAATATCCAAAGGAAAATGAGTAAAGCATACTAAAATAATTTTTTAAGTGATATTGCAAATCACAGAATCACAGGTTGGCTGAGGTTGGAAGGGACCTGTGGAGGTCATATGGTCCAACCACTGCCCCATTTAAGCAGGGCCACCTAGAGCCAGTTTCCCAGGACCATGTCCAGATGGCTTGTGAATACTTCCAAGAGTGGAGACTCCTCAACTTCTCTGGGAAACCTGTGCCAGGGTTCAGTTAACCTCACAGTGAAAAAGTGTCTCCTGACGTTCAGATGGAACCTCCTGTGTTTCAGTTTGTGCCCATTGCCTCTAGTCCCTGTCACTGGGAACCACTGAAAAGAGCCTGGCTCAGTCCTCTTGGCACCCTCCCTTCCAGTATTTATGTACATTGATAAGATTCCCCCCTGAGCCTTCTCTTCTCTACACTGAACAGTCCCAGCAATCTCAGCCTTTCCTCACATGAGAGGTGGTCTATTCCTTTAATTATCTTTGTGGCCCTTTGGTGGACTCTCTGCTCTATGTCCATGTCTCTCATACTGATGAGCCCAGAACTGGACACGGTACTCCAGATGTGGCCTCACCAGTGTTGTATAAAGGAGAAGGATTATCTCTTGGTGATACTTCTTGGTGAGCATGAGATTCAGCAGAGCACTTCTCCTTGTTGGCTCCTCTATCACTTGGAGAAGGAAGTCATGAATGCACTCCAGGAACCTCCTGGATTGCTTATGTCCTGCTGTGTTATCCCTCCAGCAGATATCAGGATGGTGGAAGTCCCCCATGAGGATCAGGGCCTGTGAATGTGAGGCTGCTCCTATCTGTCTGTAGAGTGCCTGATCCACTTATTCTTCCTGGTCAGGTAGCTTATAGTAGACACTTTCCAACCTGTCCTTCCTAAAAAGACTTCATCCCTCCATTGCATCTCTCCAGTCATGGGAACCATCCCACCACGTCTCCATGATCCCAGTAAGATTGTAGCCCTGCAACTGCACACGGATCTCTAACTCACCATGTTTATTCCCCATACTGTGTACATTAGTGTGAGTTGATCTTAGCTTGTAAGACAGCAGAAGACTCAGTTTTAACATATTTAATAAGAATTGCTTGACACCAGCACCTTATGATAAGCAAATATAAAGTTGATATTATCTCTTCAGAAAGCAAACAAACAACACCCTCTCTCCAAATCTGTGTTGGGATCTGTCCTGGTTTCAGCTGGGATAGAGT
>VYZV01005080.1:0-28388 GCA_013401275.1 Pandion haliaetus | reverse complement strand
TCCCGAGTATCCTTGGCCAAGCCCTGAAGCTCTCATTTGATATCTTTATACATGGTTTACAGTCGGGGTAATCTCCTTCAATAGGAGTTTTGCTTGAGTAAGACCTTGGTAAAAACTACAGTTGAGTGCTAAAGGATTTAGCCTTCTGGGTGTGCAGAATTCAGTTGATGGTCTGCCAAGAATAGTCTTATGGCTCGAATTTTTGCATTTCTGTTTCTGGCTTTTCCAACTGGAAGCATTTAGTGCATGAAATTGAAAAATATGGGAGATGAAGAGGCATCTGTGTTTTGGGAATTTTTCCCCAAAACATTGATACTGGTCAGATACAGCTCAGCTTCTACTTTTCAACTAGTGTTTGGATCAATGTCTATTATCTGTTACAGCTCCCTTTCCTAACCTTAAAAAATTCTTTCCTCCATGAATCTGTTTTTTTTATGACCACACTGTTTGTCTGTCTGTAGCACATCTGATTAAATGTAAGTACCTACCTTGTAGGTGTCTGCATCTACACTAATCTGTGGTCTCTTCTGATCAGTGGTGATCAGTCAAAACAGTAAATGCAGTCTGGGGTGCATTTCATCTCATCTGGAAGGAGACGTCCAAAGTAGGTTGGATGAATTAGACTTACATGCACTATTTCTCCTGACTGTAAGGGAGATGGATAGGATGACTGGCTGAGCTGTGGGCATCCATACTGTAGGCATGGGAGGAATTCTGTTGTGCACTACTATGTTCCTCTTCTCTGCTCCCCACAAACATTTGAACCCTTGACCAATCTCTCTTCTGTAGCTTTAATGGTGACTTTGAAGGTGATAATCTAATTCCCAGGAGTTACACATATTGGCAGACAGACACCCTTTCACTGAGAGAGTAGTTTTGTGTGATTCCATCCTTGCCCACAATAATCATACAGGAGCATTCATACTGTAGTCTCAAAATGGCAAGAAAAACTTCAGCTGGAACCTGTTCCTTGGGTTTCCAATTCAATCAGGCCTGGAAGATAACCTCACATTACTAGATTTCCCTAATTTCTGTGTTCACAGACCTTGTTTCTGGCTGAGTCAAGGATCACAACATTCTGGGTCTGCTTCATGGTCAGGTTCCTTGTAGCCCTTACCTTGCACAAGACAGGGCAGCATGGCAGCTGTCCCATTGTGCTGAAGTAGGACTTTCAGCTCTAGAAATAAAGCTGAAGGAACTAGTCAGCTTAAACAGCACAAAACAAAATAACCAAAACTTGTATCTTGAAACCTGGAGAGGCAAAACACCACATGCTTTAATAATGGTGAAGCACATTAACCATTCCTATTGTGAGTGAGTTCAACACCAAGGTTTAAACACATCACTTTGGAAGACTGCTCATCACTCCCAGAAGAAATAATGGAAAGCAGGACCCCTGATAGAAACATGCCACAACAACTGGGATTGCACTGCACACAAAGTGGATAGATGAAGAAACCACTGCATCTTTTCACCATCATTGTATACCCACAAAATGAATGTGAAAGAATATCCCCTTGATGTATCACGGCTATGAAGAAAGACATGACATGTTTACATAGGTATGTGTGCTACCTTTTGCCAGCGAACTTTTAACTGGCCCAGATCCTGTGCCACAAAAGAAAGGGGGACACAAAGTACAGTCAGCAGGGCAAAAAAGACAAAGTGATCCTATTTGGTATGCAGAATATCCAGGCTGTTCCTGTTGAGTCTCTAGGCTCAAGCTGGGTGATTTTCAAATGGAGCTTGTGCTTTTAAATCCATGTCATGGACAAACCTGCACACTCTAACTCATATGCATAATTTGCCTCACATGCTTACCGATAAGGGAGATGCCAGGTTGCTCTTGATCAACCCAGACAGATAGACCTAATGTCTTGGGATGTCTTCACCTTTCTGACTTTAATGCTGGTGTTTGCCTTGGAGTGAAACATTCACATACATCCTCACTGCACGTCATTGCCGCTCCAAATGTGTTGTGCATTGAGGAAGTGCAGAATTTGGCTTCTGCCCACCATAGTGTGAGGTGTAACGGCGTGGAGCCTCAGTGTTGTGCTTGCTTATTGTCAGCAGTGGGGCCAAGATTCCTGTACTTTACTCTGCTTGAGAAATTGAGACTGGATGATTCAATAGTGTCACTCCTTTGATCTAGCACATGCACCCAGGCAGGCAGGCAGAGCTCTTGTAAATGAAGAGCTGATAAGGGCATTAAGCTGTGAAGCAAAGGCTACTAAGTGAAATCTGCTTTTTGCATTTGTAGTAATCTCATATGCAGAGGAGACTCGGTAAAGTAAACAAACCGAAGCAAAACAAGAGATTAATAATTTGCTGAGGGCCTGTCAATTGTCATAAATATTCAGTCATCTTCTCAAGCATTAAAGCATGTGATACTTCAGATAGTCCCTGCTCACTGCCTCCTGGCCTGAGGAAAGGAGGAGATTCTGCTAAACAGTCAAACTGAAGCACATGTAGGAATGCACCTCTGCTACATGTGTGTGAGATGTGCACATGTGTGTATTTAAATTACTTACAGTCTATTCTCCTTTCCAGTCCATCACCCACTGGGACAGTTCAGACTAAACTTTGTATCATTTACAAAATCCTTTCTCTGTGCTGGGATGATACAGAAGTCATGCTTTTAATTTGAATTCTGTAAGTGTGTGCAAATATAGACAGATGAGATAAAACTAATCCCTGGCTTTGAGAAATAATTGCTGTCAGGGTGGTGGAGTGTCTCTCATGTGAGGAGAGGCTGGGAGGGTTGGGAGTGTTTAGCCTGGAGAGGAGAAGGATCAGGGGGGATCTTATAAGTATTATATAGGAGGTTATGAAGAAGGTGGAGCCAGACACGTCTCAGTGGTGCCCAGTGACAGGACAAGAGGCAGTGGCATAAACTGAAACACATGAAATTCCATCTGAACATCAGGAAACACCTTTTTACTGTGAGTGTGGTAGAACACTTGGAAGAGGTTGCCCGAGGAAGTTGTGCAGGCTTTATCCTTGGAGCTACTCAAAAGCCAACTGGGCACAGCTCTGAGCAACCTGCTTCAGCTGACTCTGCTTTGAGCAGGGGGGTGGACTAGACAATCTCCAGTGGTCCCTGCCAACCTCAGCTATTCTGTGAAAACAGGCTGCTCTCCCCAGTCAGCCTAGCTGTTATGCTCCATTCATCTTGACCACTGAGGAAATCATGTGTTATTCCCCCATGAGGTTAGACCTAGCAAACTGGACACGTGCAGAAAACATGTACTCTCCTGCAGCTTACAAGACTGGATATCCCAGCAGACAGCCCAAAATTCAGGACAAAATGAGAAACTCCTCTTCTTCATCTGAGTATGCATTTCAGCTGTAACTTAAGTTGTTTGGAGGTTGAACTGGGGTTCAAGTTATGTAGCTCATAATAGTTTAAAAGCTCAAACTAGCACACAGGAAGAATGTTAAGAAAATGCATCAACCAACTTTTTCATGTTTTCATTTTTGTACTTACTAGAGACTGTGTTCTCCATAGTGAGACAAATATAATTGCTACTGTGGCAAATATCCTGTCTAGGGTTTAGCAGTCCTTTAGCAAAATCTGACAACTCTGAAAAAAGTACTGTTAAGTCTCAATGAAAAAAACAAACAAATTATTAAGAATTATTGTAGTAATTTCATTGATGGACAGTTGGTAAGGGGAAGAACATTAGTAAGACCTAATTAACAATAATGATAAAACCAGTGGTGGTTTTTGTTATATAAAGAACTATCAGAGAACCATGAAGAATATTAATTAGTGCTATTCAGTAGAAGTGTGTTTACATATCTGAGTCTCATCAGAACTGTCTTCCTAAATTGTCCTCTTCAATATTCAGGGAGTGTTTGTTTATACTTTCAGAGGTACAAAAGAGAAAAAAAAAAAGAAAACGGCTTTTATTTCACACAGATGGAATGAAAATTATGATGCACCAAGTAATTTTCAGTGGTTTAGGTTTCTCTTTTTAGTTTTAAAGAAATGTGCAGTGCTGATTTTATTGCAGAAATAATGCCTTATGTTGGATCTAAAGTAAGAGTTAAGATGACAGGCAGGAAAGTTTGCAATATCTCAGCTAAGTTCACAGTTAGACTGTAAATATGAAATACAGCTAATCAAATGCAGACATATGTAATGTCACGGGCAAAAATCTGTCATCTCACCCCTACTCGCCTGATTTAATGAGTATATTAGAAATGTTTAGATTACAATGTAACAGATCTGTTTTATAGCCTAATGAGATGAACACCATCCTAGAAAAGCTGCTTCTTTTCCCCCACTAAGTACAAAAGAAACCTGGAGCATCAAGCTCACTTGTAGATGCCTGTGTTTTAAAGTCTACCTTTGGCCACAACCTTGTTTCCTCAAATTGTGTGAAAGTGTGTGTATACACATGATGCTTCTCTCAATGCAACCTTGGTCTAATACTGGGCTTCAGATAATAAATGTCAGCATTTTGCTCTTCCGTATGGTCTTATAGTCAAGCAATATTTAAATTCCAAAGAGCAATGAGCAGCCCTTGCCCTGGAACCTCATTTGTGCTCTACCAGCTCTGTTCTAAATCCTCTGCTGACTTTTTCTAGCCCAGTAAGTTCTGCCACATGCCCCAGTCTGCTTCTTATTAGTCCCTCTGCTAGATTCCTCTGCTAGAACAGCCAGCTTCCCAGAAACTCCTCTTCTAAAAGGTCTTGGTTCTCTGAGTTTCAGGCAATAATGCCCTTCAAAAACCTCTCTCATATGTAGGTCTTGCAAGTTCTGGAGTGTTGTGTTTCCTGCCTTGGCATATCTTATAATTCATTTTTCTTCATATCTTTCCAACTCTGTAACGAAAAACAAAAAAAAATAAGTTTCATTCCTTTAAGGCTGCCCTGGGGATTCTTCTTGGATGATAACTTGGGTGGAGGAAGTACCTTATTCCAAGTCTTGCTCTCATCACCAAATTTTGGAAGATTAATTGCAAAATAATCGATTTACAACAATTTTGTAGTCAGTGCACCAGGGAATAACAGACATGTTTTATATTTATAAAATATTCAAAACTCTCTCATTCATTTGGAACTTAAAGGATGTAGAAATTGAATCAAGAAAAGGCAAACATTTATGTGATACTGAATTGTGTTTCTAGATACTTGCATATCTCAACATTTCTGTACTGTCAGCTCAGTAAGAGCATTTTGCAATGGGCAAACAGCTCCTTCTGTTGTAGCAAGCACCACATTTTGGAGAAAAGCTTTGGGGGCATTATGTGATTCAAAAGAGTTCCATCTGAACCATAGCTTTCCTTATCTCAGTTTATTTGCCTTGAATTCGTGAGGTCATGTCTTAGACTGCAACCTTTTTGAAGCAACAGGTATTATTTCTTGCATGCTTTTAAAAGTGCAAATCTACACCTGTCTCTGTGGTCTCCTTGGCTCAGGAATTACCCTTGTTTTCATGTCTCCAGCGGCACTAAGCTTATCTTTTGTCACAAGGCAAACACAGGAAGGCATAATTTTTGCTGTGTAGACTTGTTATGTGGTATCCACAAAAGGGAAGAACAGTCTCAGACCCTTGAACTCCAAAATCTTCTTCCTAAGGGATCTGGAGCTTCAATGACCTAAACCTTAAGGCATTATGATAGCAAAGATATCTCTGCTTGGTGGAACCAGCATCCAGACCATGTGGCTGTATCTGCAATATTAAATTAGCTGAGCCTAGAATCGTTCCTGAGGCTGGAGTCCAAATAGCATGGAGTAGTTCACATCCATATTATTAAACCCTCTTGGCCTCCAAATCAGAGTAGCTGCAGTTTGTAGACTATTGGGAATTTCCTCTGGCTCATGCTAGCTCCAGTTTTGTTCCCTAGGAATAGTTTTGGAGTTGGCTATTGTTTGGCCTGGGCCAAAACTGCACCAAGGAAAATGTAATGCTGTAAATGATTGAGTCCAGACCTGAGCCCAGTTTCTGATTCATTTACTGACATAAATATAACTGATTTATTACTCTCAGTTAAGAGAATAAAGTGAATGTCAGTACGGGTTGCTGTGAAATCACAGGCTTAGTCTGTTGTATAACACAGCAAGGTGAAAAACACTTGTAATTAGTGGAAATTAAAGTCAAGCCAGCACTCAGTCACACATGACACAGCCAGGCTCTCTGCTCGTTTGAGGCCCTTCAGTTTACCTGTGGTTCACTTAACCTGAGTTGATTTCCCTTTGGTAATGTTGGATCAGGTATTTGCTAGCTTCAAATGATGTCTCTGTCCTGTATGCTGGATTTGGTGGTCACCAGCTTGGTTCAAAGCCAATGGGATGAACTCCTTATTCATCCAGTACCTTACTTAGGCAGCATTTCCATGCAACTTGAGACATATTTGATGTAAGTAACAGCCCTTACTTTATGGAATTTAAGTGTCTCTGGACACTGCAATAGATAACAGATTTTTTTAATTTGCACAGAATATTTCTTCATCCCTTTTTCAGACCCAGCAGGACACATCTTCTGCATCCTTCTTATAGCATTGTCTCACATTTCTTGGAAATATTTACACGGGCAATAGCCAAAAACATAGTGGGAACATGATTGGTCTAATGGGAGGGGAAAATGGGGCTCAGATCTGTGTACAAACAAAAGGTGACTTTGTCGCAGAAAACTCAATCACTTGTCGATTATGTATATGATTAAACAACTTGGGGAATAAGACACATCTCTCTATGGTGTCCTTGATATTACAATCTAAAAGTGCATTCCCCTTTATAAATGATTTTCTTATTTGTTTTGTTTCTTACAGATGCTGGTTTGGAAAAGAGCCAGGGAAATATATCGACTACATATATCAAGGGCCAGTGATTCTTGTCCTTCTGGTAAGCATATATGTGAGTGGGAGGACACTGCCATCTCCCATTGAGGGATAATTTGATAGGCGTCTGTGATGTTCCACATCTACTTTTAAGTAAAATAATAACAGTGGTCTGTTTCCAGCTGTTTCCTTGACCTTAGGCCATTCTTTCTTCCTCCCTCTGTAATGCTGTTTGCCTTCCTTTGTACAATGTTTTGAGGTGTGAGAAAGAAAACTTCAAAAACAGGAGGTATGTTACAATATCTGCTCATCCCCTTGAGGGTATTGAGAACTAGGGCAATTCCATCATGCACATTGATTAGAAAAATATAGTAATCATGGTAAAGAATTGCATCTCCTTGTACAGTCATCTACATTCCCATTATTACTGTGAATTTATTAGCTTTCCTGTTGTTAAGTTTCCTTTTCAGTGCCGCCTACACTTAACAGGCTGTTTATCTGTTTACCCAACACTCTGTCCTGTGCCAATGAACAGTAGGCAGAGGAAGAAGAAAGCTCATTCATAAACCATTTTGAACCTTCAACTAAAGTGCAGTGATGCTTTCCCAGAAAATACTGGGTGTAAATGGAAAAGATCAATGCTATTAGAAAGGGCAATGCTGAAAAACTCGATCCTACTCTTCCACTCTTTTGCAGCAAAAGCCACCTAGGAAGAAGGCAGATGTCTTAACACAGAGTTCGCAGGGCTCAGTGGGGTTCCCTTTCTTAGGGAACCAAAACCTGGTGTAGCTGTCCCTTGTGCCATGCCAACACCCATGGAGAAGGTGCAAATGCTCCAGAATAAGCAGCCACTGCCAGCTTTTTCAAGGCTAAGAAGCCTTGTGCTCTCACCTCGTCAGCGCTGTGCCTTTCATGTGATCCAGCAGGAAAAAAAGTGTCTCTGTTGCCTAGGGAGCCAGCTACTAATCTGAATGTTTCCTAACCTGAAATCAGGAGACTTAATTTCTGTGTTAATTGTTAAGATGCAGCAAACAGATCACCTTGTGCGTAGCTGAAAAGAGAAAAAATGTGGTAGGAGTCTGTTTTTATGTAAAAATTCTTTTCTTTATGTTCTGAGGAGAGAAATACAATCAGTGTGATACACACAATATAATAGTGTGTCACCAAGGGAGCCATCCCAAAAACACAAAGAGCCTCACAGTAAATTGACTCACTGATATAGAGACTAACTCACAAACCAATCCTATTTAGACAACACAAGGCAGCAGGTTTGCAATACTCAGAGAAATTAGTTTTCACATCATTGCCTAGAAGTCTGTGAATCTACCATAACCCCTTTAGTCAACAAGATCTGGAAAATCCTTGGGTGACATCTCTGGCAAATACCATAGGTAGCTTGGAGTCATGAAAATAGCTTTGTTCTCCCCAGAACAGCACTTTCTATTCAAAGACCCCAAAGAGGCAGAGAAAATGGAGGTACAGTTGAAGGCTGCCTCTTTATATACGGGTCATTATATCTGTCTCTAATTTAGAGCAGCCTTGAGACCCCTCTAAACTGAGCCAATAACTATACTGCCCTGAACTGACATTGCATATTGAGCCTTTCTACATTGGCCTGCACTTGAGCTCTAATTAAAACACTGATAACAGTAATTGCACTGTGGGGTGGAAAGCAGCTGATACAATTTAGAGAAGTAACATAAGGGCAAGCCCTTCCTTCCCTCTCCTTTTGGTTACTCCCATGAGAAAGCACTGCTGGATGAGGAAAAGAACTGTCTGGAAATAAAATCTAAAAGGAAAATCTGAAAACCCCTGTTGCTATGCACTCCTGATTGCTAAAAGGTGCCTCGTCCTCTTTTTTTTTGTTGTTGAAACTCTCATTTGAGTCTTGTGTTTATAATTAAAATACACAACTCCACAGTGTGTTCAAGCAGCTTGACAGGCTCATGTTTTGATCCTTATGTGAATAAAATCAAATTGTATATAATGACTCAAGCATCACTTATTATTATTGGAGTTACTGACTCTTTCAAGGATGCTGTGAGAAATGCTGGATTAAGAGCACTGAAGTTTGATGTCTGCCATGTACTTAGGGCAACACAGTCAAACATCAGCCCCCCAGTATGTCAGTATGCCTCTGCCTTAACATAGATGGGGACAAAGTGCTGCTTTCCTCTTGCCTCCAGTGAGCAATGGTCACCCAAAATGGAAGACACAAAGATTTCAAAAACAGTACAACTCTGTGACCTCTTCCAGTCACAGCTAATGAGTTGGATTTGAACTAATGAAGAATTGAAATGTTCAGCTGAAGTTCGTGTTTAAGGAAAGAACATACAGGATAATTCTGTGAGAAAACCATCCCAGTGTACTGCTGGAAAGATAGAAACACATGAATGTTACTAGAAGAAATTAATATTACTTCCAAAAGTCTCACACTAAAAGCTAAAAGTCTAAAAACTCCATCAAATTACAGTTCCTGTCTACATGTGAGCACTCAGCCTGTGGCAGTTAAAATTGGTTTCACCCACTTTAGTTAAAGAGCCAAGTGCCCAGTGTACAACTCGGCTGAGTTTTGGTTACCTGTTAGACAAAGGTAGCATCATTATGTGTTCAAGGGGCATCATTATACCAGCCAATGGCAATATGATTAGAGTGCTCTTGTTGGTAAATATTCTTGGTTCCAGAGGGATAAAACCTGCTTCTAAAGATGCTGACTCTTTAAAAGATAGGTGGATTTTGTCTGTCAAAAATTATTTCCACTGGTTTTGATTTCTCATTTTCTTGCCGCTATGCATTGAACTGCTGCAGCACAAGATAGCATAATACCAAGAAACAGGTCATGCAGGAGTTCTAAGCCTCACTGGAAATAAAGATTGGCCAAAAATAAAGCCCTTTGATCATGGCAGCAGTCCTCAAGTCCATCTTTAAACCAAATTATTTTCTGTTATATCTCAGGGTACAAAAACTTTGAACAATGCAGTAGAGAGATTTGTTTTATTGCTTTCCTACTTTTCTTTAGAAGAAACTTGAACATTGATTTGGGTTGAAAACAGGGAAACAATTTCAGAGACAATTTCAGAGAGAATTTCAGAGGCAAAGGAAACTGGGTATAAATGCTGATCCTGCATATTGGGTGAGAAAACTGTATATTTATTGACAAGAAATGTGAGGGAGAAAATGTAGGTATTCATCCTTCTTTGTTTCATTCCTGAATGGATTTTGGCTTGAACATCTTGCAGGAGAGATCTAACCATTCAGTACATTGGATGCTTTGAAATTCAATTTCTGATAGCACTAAGAAAAATACACTCTGTTAGGTATTTTCTCTTCAAATTAGTGGGTTTTTTTAATTCTGGTATCTTTCCTCAGATTGGCATAACCAAGTTTTAATCGCACATCCCTCTCTGAAGGTAAAGAAGGGGCAAAGGGTTGGAAATACATGCCAGGGAACTGAATTTCAGCCTGATTTTATTAAGAAAAATAAATTTCTTATGTGCAATTTTAAATGTAATCCCTGTCAAAGAACTGGTGAACCATGAAAACACACCAAGATCAGAGGACAAACCTCAGAATATAGGCACTGGAGGCAGTTAACCGAGCAGGTTTTTTTCTCAGTAACTACTGTTGTGAACTGTCCCCAAACATAAACTGCTCTGCAATATTTCTCAGGGCTAAAATTGTATTAATTTTTCAGTTTTTCAAACAGGTAGATCAAATATTTTGTTTTTGTCAAACCTTACATTCAGCTTTAATAGATTTTTTCCCTTGTAACCTCTTCTTATTGGGTCTCATTGAAAATAATTCACCACAATCAATTAACTGCTGGCATAAGTGGGTATATGAGCTGATAGGAAGACCTGGAGTTCACTTTTGTCTCTGCGTTCATCAGCTATTTACTGTTAAACAAGTTAGATTGCTGCTCTAGGTCTCAGTTTCCCCAGCTATAAAGCAAGCTTAATGATACTTATCTTCCTTTGTAAAAAGCTTTGAGATCCCTGGATGACAAGTACTGTAGAAGAGTTAAGTGTCCTTAAGAAGATGAGCTTGTCCTTACGGCAGTGTGGAATTTTGCTCAGGAGACAAATACCACATCTACCGAAGTGGTATTTGTGATGTGCTAATCATTAACGACATAGCATTTTTGTGGAGGCAAGATCAAAACTTGCCCCAGTACTCAAGGTGTGACCACACCAATGGACTTTTTGTAGCAGCATCCTGTTCTCTGTTCTATTTTCTTTTTCTTTCTCAGTAATTCCAAATATTTTTTGTTTCCTTTCTTGAGTACTACTGGGAACTGTGATGAAGTTTTCAGGAAGCTAGTGTAATTACAACATTTCTTTTGTGAATGAAAATACCCAGAGCTCATAACTCTTCATGTAAAGTTAAGACTGCTTTACTTCCCCATTGTGTTACCTTTATATCATGTGATTTTATGTGCCATGTTACTGCCTGGTTACTTAGTACTGTGAGTCCCTATACAGCTCTTTGCAATCAGCCTTTATTTTTTGCTATCCTGAGTAGCTTAGTGTCACTAAAAATCTGTCGGCCTGCTCTTCATTCCCTTTTATATATCACTGAGGTCTGTGTAAAACAGCACAGATCTACAGGTAGCCTCTCTCCACTGAGAAAACAGACTATATGTGTGTATTTGTATATGTGTATATATATATATATATATATTCCTACACTTTCTTTCTTATATTTCTATGTATAATGATCTTATAGGAGCCTTTGGAGAAACAAAATTGAATTCCTTACAGAAACCTGAGTAGACTGTCCCCTGGATCTCCCTTGTCCCCATGCTGACTCTTTCAAAGGACTTCATAAACCATGTAATTCTTCCCCTTTACACCTCATTTCTACAAATGCTTTTCTTTACAGTACTTGCAAAGAATTTGTCCAGCTCCAGCTCAGCTTCAGATTATGGAATGTAGCAATATTTTATATATAGCAATCACTGGCTGATGTTGTGGAAGACCATGTCATGGAGAAACTTTCAGTAAATGTCTGAGTTTTAGTTTTTCAAAACCAAGGCTGTGTTTTTTATAAGTATGTCATAGAGGAGAGTGGAGGTACTTAAGCTTATGAGCGTTATTGACAAACAGGAAATTGTCATAAGTGACCATTAATATATTTAAACTAACTTATGAAAACTTCTAGCATTCATAGAAGTAGGCTTCATTAGCTGTCTTCCAATAGAAGTAAAGGAATAGTAGCTATTTAACATTGCCCACTTTTGCAAAGGATGTTTCAATACAGCTGTTTACAATAGCTATAGGACTTGACTCAATAATTCTTCCCATTCCATGGCCTAGTTTATCAGTGTAATGATACTGTACAGTGTTCACACATTAATTTTTTTTCTTGAAATGTGCTGCTTTCTGCTTTTGCATGGTCATCCTAACCCCATATAAGCATTTACACTTCTGAAGAGCAGAGCTGTCTTTCTGCCATCCTGTTACATACATCTTTTTCCAATGTCTTTAAAAATATTGCACATAGGGGAAATAGGTTTATTACTAACTTAACCAGTATTTATGGAATCCATGCCTTTCTGATATCGTCCAATATGTAAGATTTGTAGTGCATCTTAATCCTTATCTTCACTTCCTTTTGCTTGACTGTAACACTTCACTCAAAATGTTGCAGTCCATGTTGTTATAGTTCCTTTCTTTTGATCTTCTAAAAAAGTCATAAAGGTTTGTTCAGTTGCCATTTTATATATAGAAACATTGCACCTATGTAAGTATCTGTATGCATTTCATATTTGGTTTTTATGAAAAGCATTCCCTAGTTCTGTGCAAGCATCTTCCTTGCTGATGTAATTGCTTCTCTGAATATTTTCTTAGTTTCTGTTGACTCTTCACAGTTATGCTTCCAGTTCTGCATTGTTCTGTTCAGACTGAGAATTTTATTTTTATTATTATTGATATAGCTTTTTCATTTTCCCTTCTCCTTCCTGACTGGCTTACATTTTTTCTCAACCACTGGATTGCTGATTAATTTAGTTTTCCTATTGATTTTTTTTTAAATTTCTTTCTCTTTACAGATTCCCAGTTCTTGCAGTGCTACCAGGATTGTAGTTCATGACCTGCAAACTGTGGACATCTCTGAGTTTTTCTTACAATACTTTTATCATAATTTTCACTGGTTTGCAAGCATGCTGTCATAGCTACGCATAGGATAAAGATAATATGCTAATTTGATTACAACCCATCCAGAATTTATCTCCAGTTCTGCCATCATTCCTATTACTGTCTTCCTGTTGTTTACATTTTGTAGCTGTGGAGTCAATAGTATCAGACAAGGCATCCAATACCATGTGTACTCCTACAATGTCTTTTTCTTTCTATAATTTCTAATTCTGTTTGTGAGATGTTCCACAGCCAATAAGAAACTCATATAACCAGCAGCAGTTGCCCAGAAAACTTTCTCCAGAATTCATCCTGTCAAGTCACTCAGAATATTTTCTGGATAGGAAATGACATTTCATCAGTGGGTAGCTGGACAGTTTGGAGGAAGACTGTCTCTTGAGTCTTGTGGTTCTTACACATGGCAACTTGAACCTGCCAAGTCTGGGGAACTGCCAGGTGGACTATTCACAGCAGTATGCCCATGGTGTAGGCTGTCATGTCAGCTTGGTCATTTTCAATGTGCTGGTGTGATGAGTTGGTTGTCGAGGGGCTATCACTCCCTCCAGGCAAGAACTCTCTGTGTGCCGGTGTTATTTTTGCAAGGGTATGTGTTTATGGGTGTTGCAACATTAAGTGTGTTCCTGACTTGTCAAGTGGAATAGTTGGAGAGAAGCCCTGTTGAGTCACATGTGACTAGAGACCCTATGGTAGTTGACTTGACTGGGGAGTAACCTGCAGTGTGTTTCATTAACAAAGCTTTTTGAGTGCAAGATGTTTCAGGAGAGACAGAAGGACCAGCACAATAGTAAGAAGGTCACAGATGGGGTTATAAGATTGGAAGAGGCTGTGGACATGTTCATGCATGATGCAGGACTCTACTGAGGAAACAGTGTGTTCCCAACTAGGACTGGCGTTGTGTTTGGACTTGGGTTTAGGTGACAGTGTGGTCAAAGGCAAGGGTCTGTGTTCTGATGTGTAATACAGATACTAGGTAAGGAAGGTGTCTGTTCATTTACCACTCTCTCCCTTCCCCACCAAAATACAACTGCATCCCACACAATCTTTAGGTTGTGTATAGTCCTGCTTTGCTTGCCTGAAGAGTTGGTCTTTCACTGCTGCTCTAGGGAGTCTCTTCCACAGTGACCCTGATCATGACCATCCACCACATTATGCCTCACTCTTCTGAATCACATCTTATTGTCCCTGATCAGATAGCATTTTCCAGCACTTTGCTGTATGCCAAAAGGAGTCATTGTGGTGCCTGTGACCTTTGAAAGGGAAACTTTTGTGATCATAGAACAGTTTGGGTTGGAAGGGACCTTAAAGATTATCTAGTTCCAACCTCCCTGCCATGGGCCAGGACACCTTCTGCTAGACCAGGTTGCTCAAAGCCCCATCCAACCTGGCCTTGAACACTTCCAGGGATGGGGCATCCACAACCTCTCTGGGAAACCTGTTCCAGTGCCTCACCACCCTCACAGTAAAGAATTTCTTCCTAATATCTAACTTAAATTGACCTTCTTTGAGTTTAAAACCATTACCCCTCATCCTATTACTACACTCCCTGTTAAAGATTCCCTCCCCATCTTTCCTGTAGGCCCCCTTTAGGTACTGGAAGGCTGCTCTAAGGCATCCCCAGAGCCTTCTCTTCTCCAGGCTGAACAACCCCAACTCTCAGCCTGTAATCACAGGAGAGGTGCTCCAGCCCTCTCTGATCATCTTCGTGGCCCTCCTCTGGACCCACTCGAGCAGGTCAATGTCTGTCTTGTGTTGGGCCCCAGAGATGAACACAGTACTGCAGGTGGGGTCTCATAAGAGCAGAGTAGAGGGGCAGGATCACCTCCCTTGACCTGCTGGCCACACTTCTTTTGATGCAGCCCAGAATGCGATCGGCTTTCTGGGCTGCGAGTGCACATTGCTGGCTCATATTCAGTTTTTTGTCCACTAATACCAAGTCCTTCTCTGCAGGGCTGCTCTCAATCCACTCATCGCTCAGCCTGTATTTGTGCTTGTGTTTGCCCTGACCCATGTGCAGGACCTTGCACTTGGCCTTGTTGAACTTTGTAAGGTTCACATGGGCCTATCTCTCAAGCCTGTCCAAGTTCCCCTGGATGGCATCCCTTCTCTCCAGCATGTTAACTGCACCACACAGCTTGGTGTCATCGGCAAACTTGCTGAGGGTACACTGAATCCTACTGTCCATGTCACTGACAAAGATGTTAAGCAGTGCCGGTCACAAAACCGACCCCTGAGGAACGCCATTTGTCATTGGTCTCCATTCAGACATTGAGCCATTGACTGTAACTCTTTGAGTGCGACCATCCAGCCAATTCCTTCGCCACTGAGTGGTCCCTCCGTCAAATCCATGTCTCTTCAATTTAGAGACAAGGATATCGTGTGGGACCATGTCAGAGGCTTTGCCCAAGTCCAGGTAGATGAAATCCATTGCTCTTCCCTTATCCACCAAAACTGTAACCCCATCATAAAAGGCCACCAAATTTGTCAGGTATGGTTTGCCCTTAGTGAAGCTATATTGGCTGTCACCAATCACCTCCTTATTTTCCGTGTGCTTTAGCATAGTTTCCAGGAGGATCTGCTCCATGATCTTGCTGGGCACAGAGGTGAGACTGACTGGCATGCACTTCCCTGAGTCTACCTTTTTCCCTTTTTAAAAATGGGGATTATGTTTCCCCTTTTCCAGTCAGTGGGAACTTCACCAGACTGCCACAACTTCTCAAATACAATGGGTAGTGGCTTAGCCACTTCATCCACCAGTTCCCTCAGGACCTGTGGATGCATCTCATCAGACCCCATGGACTTGTACACCTTCAGGTTCCTTAGATGGTCTCAAACCTGATCTTCTCCTACAGTGGGCAGTTCTTCATTCTCTCAGTCCCTGCCTTTTTCTTCTGCGTCTGGGGTGGTGTGGCTCGAGCACTTGCCAGTGAAGACTGAGGCAAAAAGGTCATTCACTACCTCAGCCTTCTCCATGTCCCGTGTAACCAGGTCTCCTGTTTCATTCTGGAGAGAGCCCACATTTTCCCTAGTCTTCCTTTTATCACCGACATACCTATGGAAGCTTTTCCTGTTGCCCTTGACGTCCCTGGCCAGATTTAATTGTCTCAGGGCTTTAGCTTTCCTAACCTGATCCCTGGCTGCTTGGACAATTTCTCTGTATTCCTCCCAGACTTCCTGTCCTTGCTTCCACCCTCGTAGGTTTCCTTTTTGTGTCTGAGTTTGTCCAGGAACTACTTGTTCCTCCATGCAGGCCTCCTGGTGTTTTTGCCTGACTTCCTCTTTGTTGGGATGCATTGCTCCGGAGCTTGGAGGACGCAACCCTTCAATATTAACCAGCTTTCTTAGGCCCCTCTTCCCTCCAGGGCTTTATCCCATGGAATAAAGGCCCTTTCTGAGAATCATGTCAGGACAGTACGATAGAACAATTAAAACGAGGCATTAATAACCTGGCACACTATTCATTTGAGGTCAGGATGACCATGTATAATGCTCCAGCTAAAATGACTGCTCTGATGCCAATTTGGGTTATTTAATCCTGGGGTAGATTTTACCACATTGCATAAAAATGCAAAGTCTAAATAGAATAATATTTACATTTCCTGGGAGTGAAGACAAGCACACATTCTAGGAAGCACAGAAGTACAAGCTTTTTGTGAAGCACAAAAATAAGAAGCCCAGCAGAAATGAGCAAAATAAATGCTACTTACCTGTTAAACTCTCAAAAGAGAAGGAGAAGAGCTTAATGGCTTCCCATTTAAACTCCTGAGCTTAAGGAGAACTGCAAAGAAGCCTTCTCAGTCAGCGTTCCCTCTTTTGTGCATCTTGGAATATTTTGGCTATTTCATCTCACTAAGGAAGATAAATTTCCTCTGAAATGGAGTTTGTTTTTTATGACAGAAAATTTTTATGACTGAAATCTTTCACTGAAAAGTTTCTTTTGATTCAAAAGAGCTTCTGGGTTTGGATGTTCAGATGATAATTGATCAGTGCCAAAACAGATGGTCCAAATGCTTTTTGGATCACTGGCTTATCACTCCATTTTGGGGCTCTGAATTTTCATTTCAATTTGGAAATGGAAACACTAAACTTCCAAAACTCTGGCAAGGTATGAAAACTACTTCTTTCCCATCTGTAGTTGGAGAAGGTCTTATTCCAGCAATAAGGATATTCTTAGCATACCATATATAAAAGTAAGAGAATAATAATCTGATTTATTCTGTCTTCAAGACCTCACCTTTGGATTGATTTTATCTATCAATAAATATCAAGGGAAAAATCCTTGGTACTGTTTTCCATTATGAAGCAGAAAATATGTATAAAAAGAAATTAATAAAAATACCAAGTGAGATTAAAAATAAATAAAAAGGATGCACTGCCTGTCATCATTCTCTTAAATGTCCATTCAACAGTCTCTGTATATGGAACTGATGTGTGGGTTTTGTTAGAGCTGTCCAGTTCTGAGATAAATTAATTTGTTGACACAGAGCTCCAGTAATAACAAGAAAGTCCTTGACAAATAATTACGTACTTTGCTAGATACAGTACAGAGGCTCTTTTCTAGGAAAACTCACTTTGCAGTAAGATCTTTCTTCCTTTGAAACGCTACTATATATATATAAGGAATAGACACCAGACGCTTCATCTTCTTTGCTTGTAAATCAGAATCAATCTGATAGTCACTAGAACTGTGTGGATTCTCTCCAGCTGAGAAAATAGCTCCATTTTCATTTCAAAGACTTCAGCTTTTGCAGGCTGTGTGCAGCAGCCTGTTCCCTATTTGACTCCCAGATTGTGTCTTCTGTCCTGAACGAACTCAAGCTATCATCCCTATGAGCTGTGGCATCAGACCCAGTGTGGATAAATGGACAATAAAAATCCATCTGATTATGCAGTGAAAATTGATCTTCACATTAGATCTCTTTGAGTGCTACTAAAAGGTCCTATGAATCAAATGTCTTTCTGAAATGAAGGAGTGTTTTTTTAAAAGAAATCATTAAAATTGAACACACAAAAATGTGTTTCTAGTAGGCAAAACCAGAAACAAGTACTTTGATGTTACCACATTTGCATCTTTTGCCTTGGAATTTTTTGCTTGCTAAGCTCTGTCTTTGAGAAGTTATCCTATTCAGTTCTTAAAGATCTCCCAGAGAAACCTTAATAGAGAAAAAAGGGAACCCTTGATGTCAGTGCCGCAAAACATTTTTTAAGCTTTCATATAATATAATGTCACAGATTCTCAGTAGGTACAGCCACATCAGTTGAAGCTCAGGTGGGATACCCCTGGACTATCTGAAGATCACTGGATTATTTGTGTGGGCAACTGGTTCAAGTCCAAGCACTATTTATCCAAAACCTTAATTTAAAATATGTCAGATGAACCACTGTTGAAAAGTGCCTCTCTCTACTGAATATAAATAGAGCCTGGGATAACCAGCTGCCTAGAAGTAATCTAAAATGAAATTATGCCAATCTAATTCAGCTCCTTATGCTTTTACTCTTCTTATCCTCACTGTGTGATGGAATTGCTGTATAGGCAAGGCCAAGTCACTTCACTTTTCTCTCTTAGGTAGCTAATCTAGAGTGGGGAAGAATTAATTCTTTTTCCTGGAGAAGCCTGTGGGATGAAGCTAGTAACAGGAGCTTTGTGTGTAACAAGCCAAAGGCTGCACTCATGTCCTGTCCTGGTGCAACGACAGCTGTGGAAAGTAGCCCTGTGCAAAAGTGGAAAACCAAGCCTTGAAAGAGCTGCATACATTATTCATAGATTCTAAAACCAGAAGGAGATGTGAATGATTTTTCTAACCTTACTTTATGCATAGAAAAGGCCATAGGATTCTCCTGACCTGATGATCGTCTTTGCATCCCAGCCATCATCTCTTGGGCTGATATATATGACACATTTTTCCAGTACCTTCCGGCCAGCCCAGGATGCTCTACTTCCCCCTGTCCCATTTACCAGCCCTTTTAAAAAAAAAAACAAGATTCCGGTTTGCAGGGAAAGATGGACCAAATTTTGATGTTACTTTTTTCTGCCCTCCTTCTCTTGGAACAGGTTTCTCTTTGCTTTTCAAGCAAATTTATTTTCTTTTCAAATTTTCCTCCTTCCTTCTCATGATCTGCTAAAGTATAGTACTCACTCACACTGGATGTTGTAAAGATGAAACCAAGAGGAAATTGAATTAATGGATTAGACCCATTCAGGGAGGAAAAGCTCACTGAGGCACAGAGATGAGTCTCTAATGCCCATCTCAAAAAGTCCTCAGAGTTGCCTGTTGCTGAAAGCTGGGACTCTGTACTTGGCCAGTGTCATTGAGTATTTGTCTTCACACTCTTTCTTTACACATCAGGGTATGCATGGTGATCATATGACTGGGTGTCAGGTCTGATATTTGTCCTTAGGTGACTATCAGGGCTTTGACAGGCATTTTAAATTCATTTATTAAATGTTAGCAAAGTGTAATTGTGTGAGTAAATGTCAGGTCTGGAATTCAGACCAGTTTAAACTTGGGACCCTCTGCAAGAATCCAGAGAAGTTTGAATACAGGTTTGCTATTTACAGAGCAGCCATTTATGAGGATCAGAACACGAAATAAAACTCCGAGGTCTGAGTTTGTTTCTGCAGTTAGGTAAGATGGAATTTGAGACCAATGTTTCTGGAGCCTTGGATGAGCAGTGGGACAGATTTTCTGTAAATGACAGTTACTACTGTAGCACCAAAGTGCCAAATGGGTTAAGGTAGCCAACCATTAGCTGAAGAAGTTTTACTCTGTTCCTTCATGCTTTTCCAAAAATCAGTGTGACTTTGTATTCACAGTTGTTCCATTGGGAAATGTTAAGACTATCAAGATGGGATTTATTTAATCTAACTCAGAGGAGAGACCTTTTTGGCTAGGCATAGGTGCATAGTAACTTTTTAGATGCTCTATCAGCCCCGTATAGGTCTGGCAGAGAGGATACAGATCCTCTAGAAAGCCCTTGCTGTTCTGAATTAGTAGTTTGAGGTCAGGCAGGATACACCATAGCACCAAAAATGGCTCTCAGTGACTGTGTTTAGGCAACTAAATGCAACCCTGTAATACAGCCCTATAATATATGCCCTCCCAACAGGTCTGCCTTTGCAAGTCACATAAAGAGGCACTTCAAAGCGGGGAGAGTCATCTCATGCTGAAGTAAACATCTCAAATAGACAGGAGGAACTATAATGTAAAAGTAGCTATTTTTCTCTATTGGTTATTTAAGGAGCTGGTAGTAACTAGCTCAGGGTAGATATCTACCTGAGGTCCATCTACAAGACTACTCAGTTTTATCGTAGGCATGAGACCTAAAGCATCCTCTCCAGCGTTTGAAAGATTGCACAGCAAAGGAGAACTTTGGGAGAAAGACAGAAGGAAAACGGTGTAACAATACGATGTTTGCAAGATCATCCACCTTGTTGACAAGTACATGACTACAAACATTAATGGAAGGGACAGGGTGACAGTCACTCTGAAATGCAGACTTGAGATTACTGAGTACGTCCTCAGGTGGATTTTAGTGTCTGTTTTAAGACCCACAGGCTTGAACACTGCCCAAGTGACTAAGGATATGCAGCATATTCAATGCAAGAACTGGGAAGAGGACTCAGGCTGAGTGGCTGATGCCCCTGTCCTGGCCTCAGTGTTCCTCTCTCCTGGAAAATACTATAGAAATGTCCTTAGCAGGCTTTACTCTGACACCTGGGCAGCTTGTTAAAGTAAGCACTGGTGTATCTACCTTCCTGTAGCTGCTGTAGACAGTTGTGGTCTCTTACCAGCCGTGTATCACTTGTATCAGTGCCACTCATAGACCTCAGCTGTGCAAGAGTACCTCAAATGCTACTGTGGTCTGTGCTTGGGTAGCTGAATTGTCTCCCTGAATATGGCCTCCATGAGGATGCTCAGCTTTTGGTGGTACACAGCACACAGTGATCTTCAACTGAGACAGCCAGTATTATTGCTGCCAACTAGATGAACAAGCCAGGTGTCACTGGGGATCAGTGCAAACATATCTAGGTGAGAAGTATTAATACATCCTTTCCGTATGTCATCATTGTTTTCTTTCTGCAACCCTTGCATAGGGGGAGCTTAGGGGAAAGAGTGGGAGAAAGAAAAATTGATTTATACAAAATAAGAGTATTTCTAGTGAAGTAACTCCCAAACTGTTCAGCTAGCAATTCTGCTTCTGGACTTATGAATCACACTTCTGCAATTTAATTTCAGAGAAGATCAAAATCCCTAATTTTTCTGTTGCAGCCTGTGGCAATTTGAATTTCCAGTTCCCTGCTGTCACATCAAAGTAGGACTCATGACACTTGAAATGCTTTCTCCAGTCCATTTCATCATGTTAATCCCATGTGATTAGTCTTACTTATATTTGGAACTTGCCCTTGCCTAAGAGTCTATAATTCCACCTGGCACCCTCCATTACAACTGCAAAAGTGGCAGGTTTTGGATTGGTGCCTTTTTTGCATCCTTGATAGAAGTAACCCAAACGTGGCTCTGAGCTGATGAAGAACCTCAAAATTTGGTAGCAGAATTTCAGAGGCAGAAGTATTGTTTCTGTGGTGAAGGACACCCCCATTCACCTCCCCCTCAGTAGAGACTGCCTGAACATTTCTCTTTCTGTTATTGAGAAATGGTGCAGTCACCAATATGAAGAGTTTGAGATTCAAGTCTAACAGTGATATGAAGCTGGTTTTGTCTCTGATAAATAGAGAACCAGCTGACTTCAAGCTCTTAAATATGACAGACAATTCTAGCAAGAACAAATATACATACTGCACTGTTTTATTTATTTCTTATACTCCCTAAGGCCCTACTCTGCTAAGAAAATAATTTCTAAAAATGTCATGTTAACTCCTAGAGCACCAATTTTGTATCTCACATAATAAGTGTTTAATGTACATGAGGTATTTAAAAGACGTGTAGATGTGGCACTTAGGGACATGGTTTAGTGGTGGACTTGGCAGTGTTAGGTTAACAGTTAGATTCGATGATCTTAAAGGTCTTTTCCAACATAAATGATTCTATGATTCCCAACAGTGCTGGTCTCCCAGTGTCTATTCAGGTGCTTATTGCACCATTTGTTATAAATGATGTTGCAGCAACCGCAGGGAATGATATGATGGATGCCAAGATACTGTAATCATGGAAATATACCACAGTGCCTGGAAAAAAAGGACCATATTTTGAGAACACCTTTAAATTGTCAGCTCTGCTACAGCATTCATAAATAGTTGGAAGTCAATCACAGAATTGTTGCATTTATAACCTGCAAATTGCCAGGAGCCCTTGGATTCTGGAAATGCATGTGAGATAAATATCTTCCCACAAGCTTAGGTTGTGACTTCAGCTTTCCTGAGATACTAGTTTGTAGTTCTGACAGTGTACATCATTGACAGTTTGAGATAGATCAGTATGTTGTAAGCTACCCTACTTTATGAAAGCAACCCAAAACTTGCTCCTAGGTGCCAAATCCTTCTGCTGGTCACAGTCTACAAATCAGAATAATTTTTTTTCTTTCTTGTTTACACTGAGAGGAAACTTATGTAAGAAACTTGCTAACAGATGCTACAACAGTAATTAGAGCGAATCTCAATTCTCAGTGGTGAGATTGTAACAGAAATAATAATAATTACCTAGCTCAGCAGATTAAAAAGGGAAGTGGTAAATCCATCATCTCACCTTTAAAGACAGTGCAAAAAAATAGACATTTTTCAGGTATGATTCATCTGCTTTGTTTTAAATGTCTCTTGTGGAGTGCAATGTATAGCCTCCACTGAATATAAAGGGAGTCCGGTGTGACTAGCTCACATTCAGATCTCTGTAATGCAGCCTTGTACTTTGGGTCTGGGGAGCACCTAATCATTACAGCCTGCTGGGGAATGGGAGAATGGTTTCAAAGGCCTGCCATATCAACACAGCATAGTGCTGCCAAATACTCTGTGCAGGGAGCCTTGGATGAGCTCGGCCAGACGTAGCCAAACAAATCCCGCCCTTAGTTTCTTGTGACACCGAGGAAAAGAGTAAAAGGGAGTAAAAATAAGTTCCTTGCTTGGACCATTATTTTTGTACTCCATTTTCATTGCCGTTTTGAAAACATTAATAGCTGTTGGATATTTGCTGCATAATCTGATATTTCAAGACTCAATAACTTGAGTCTGTTGCAATCCATGCTAAAACCAAGAAGCTGTTTTCAATCAGATTGGAACTGCAAAATGTGCCTTTTAATGTGTACCACATCCTTTAAGCCATTATTTGACTCACTGGTCTTATTTTTGCCTCTTTCTTCCTTTTCCAGATAAATTTTGTATTTCTATTTAACATAGTTAGGATTTTAATGACAAAGCTGAGAGCTTCAACCACTTCAGAAACGATACAGTACAGGTAAGTCACTTGGTGCTTCTTGCTATTTCTGGTGTTAATAATGAACCGCCTTGCCTGGCCTGTCTTTGTCCCATCTTTGTCTTGCCAGATGCCACTGTTGATCTCAGAGGGTGTCTTTCTTTCCCCTTGAGCTCATACAGTTAGGTACATAGTATATATTTTTGCAGGCTATCTGTAAAAGCGTGCCTGCATTTTTTCTGTCCACTCCATTTCAATGTCCAAACAATGCAAACAGCCTAGGCTTACAGGCACAGAGACACATGCATGGCCGCAGCCACCAGCCTCTTTACCTCCTTCGGGCTTGCACATGCCCCAACACATGTGTGAAATTTCCCCCTTCCAATGAAATCTGAAGGATTCAATTTCAAGTGAGGATAGGAACTTTGTCAATTTCTGTATGTACAGAAGCATATGTATTATATAAATATATCATAACTCCTTTCACTGATGACTAGACCATTCATTGAGCTAATCTGGAGAATCAGTGAAAAACTGTTCATTCCCTACTAGGTTGCTTCTTTATCCCAGTCCCTAGCTTTGTCAGTGCAGAACACTAAATATCAAGACTTCCCAATAAATCATGTGCATATGCATATTAAGATACCTGTTCATACTAATATCCTAGCAGAGCCAGAAGTAAAAGAAGAGCAGAGCCTGAGCCAAAACTCTCATATCGTGTCTGTAATCAATAGCAGTATCATTACTGATGATTACTGTGTGCATACAGGTATTTACAGTAGGGTTTAATGTTCTTTTTAAAGTGTAGGGTATGGGAATGAAGGGCAATTGTGCCCCTTCCCTTCAGCTGGTACCAGCATTAGTGTAACCACTCAGGCGGTTGCATCATGGAACTGATCCTCAACCAGTCATTACCTTTATATGGAGTGGCTTCTCAGGTAGATCAGTTCCCCGAGCTGGCTGACTGTGCAACCTCATAGGCACTAGTATGGCAGAAAGGAGAAGACAGGAATGTTTAGCCCAGGGCAGCAGAAGGAAGGTGGCCTGGCCCCTTCTGGCAGCAGTATGGGCTTAGATCAGCCTAAACGGTCTAAAACCAAATTCTTAAGAGATCTGGAGATGCTGCGTGCCCTTCCTCTCTTACCATTTGCAGAATCTTGCAAGATGTTTGGAGCATTTATGGACAGACAGGCCCTTACTCTGGGAAATAGCACAGATTTTGTGGAGTAAGATTCAGTCCCAATCCTCTAAATCATTTCTAGATAAAATCTCAGTGTATCAAGCTGAGGCTTGTATCTTGATGTTCCTCAAATCAGGCTGCTCTTGACTTTGGAGGCAGTTTTGCTGCAGTAATGGGGTTTTATTATTTTGCCTGATTCCTTCCTTTTACTCCAATCTGGGGTTTGGGGACAAATGTGAAGTTAATGCAGTGGTCTGACCTTCTTGTTCAGACCCTTCTCTGCACATTTCCTGAGAAATGAATACCCCTTTTTCATGCTCAAACTTCCTGCCATAAAACAAACTACAATGAAAAAACACTGATTCAAATCTCAGTACGTTTTTCTCCCTGCCGCAGTTTGCAGGGAGCATTAGAGATATTAGATTCTGAGGCAATCTAAAGTAACTGCCTTCGTCCCTGAAGAGATGATGGTGATCTTATCCTCGCTAGAAGCTCTGTGAGTGAATCTTCTTTTTCACAGCCTAAATAGAAACCCTAATAATGCCAGGAAAGCCTGGGGCAAGCCTTGCTGCGCTAAAGCTGAGTAGTGCAAACATTTGTTAAGCAAGTATTAAATGATATGGCAGCTACTTTGTTAAGAATGTCGCACTATCCTGACACTGGCAATGTTTTTGTACTCCCCTGCCTGCCTACCTGCCTGTCTTCATCTACCTGTTATAGCATTATACAGAGAGTTATACAAACTTAGCAAAATTGCAGTCTTCTCTGTTTGTAAAGCATCTAGCACAAGTGCTGTTCTGCAGCTGACATCCCAAGACACTATTATAGCACCAGTAATGAAGATTAGCCCCTAATAATTCTGTTAATAATTACTTATGCTTCATTGTGCACTTGTGTGTATTGTGTGCATTGTGCTTGTTTATTAATTATAAGACAGCCCTATGCAACTGTGTCGGGTGTGCAGGTGTTACGGAGAGACAGCGAGTATTTATACTCCAGACAGAATCAAAAGATGGGAGTAGAGCAGTTCTCATGGGCACAGCATTCCTGCCCTGGTCAGCCACTAAATTGTGTACTTAACACATTACCCTGAGGTGTAAGAAATCACTCACTGGGACTGCAGAGAATGTCAAGGCTTCAGCCTAATGCAAGCCTCATTGATAGGACAGAAACTGTCTCGAGGAAGAACAGCGAGAAAGCGAGGGATATAAAAAAGGTTTCCATTTGTCCCCTGGAGTTCAGGGTGTGGGGACGAAGAGCAGGCAAATGCTTTTCCAGAACACGTTTCTGCACATGGTTAGGTACTGGTCAGAAAATGTTAACTAGCAAACTCATCTGTGGCTTCACAACCCAAAGTGGAGTCTGTCACTCTTTCCATGCTCCTCTGCTAAACTCTGTCCAGCTTTTCGGACATGGGATCCCTTGGGGTCCCTCTTAAATATCCTCTCCCAAGCCCTAAGAAACATGTGTTCTTCACTGCCTGAGGACCCTAGGAGCCTCCATCTGGGGTTACACAATAAGCTGGTCACAAACCTTGGGACTGTTCCTGTGCAGGCAGGCTGAGAAGTGTCTAAAACTTGGACGTCCTCCCAGGAAAAGCTCAAATTATTTGGCCATTGTGCAAATACAAGCTTCCACTACTATCACTGCTCTAGCAGCATGCCTTAAGAGATGGAGGTAGCCACAGGGAGTACCTGTGTTCCCCAACTCCCTTCACTCATGTTAGACACTGGACAGAAGTTGACATGTGAATTTCTCGCTTAAAATGCTTTTCCTTCACTGACTGTACATATTGGACAGCCCTGAGCAGACATGTCTTAGGCCATCCTTTTGTTTTCTCACCCTGTTTGACATGTGCAGGTGCTGAACTGTGTTAAGGAGGCACCTACGTTCCCTCTTTAGCTGATGTAGGTACTTCACTTCCCTCTGAATTGCTCTGAGACTCATCCCCTCTCTCCACTAAAGGAATGATTTGTTTGGATTGGGTCAATCTACAGTAGTTTAGATAACACAGTTGTTCTTTCTTGTGTTCACTTGTGGTTTTTTTTCCTGCCCACAGGAAGGCAGTCAAGGCAACGTTAGTTCTTCTGCCTCTGCTAGGCATAACCTATATGCTTTTCTTTGTCAACCCTGGTGAAGATGACATTTCCCAGATCGTCTTCATCTATTTCAATTCCTTCCTGCAGTCCTTTCAGGTAAGAGAGCAAGTTTACAGCTCGTATAAAGGAGAAAGTATATATCCTCAGCTGAAAGGATTCTCAGTGCTTTTCAGCCATGAAACTTAATGGCAATGAAGTCCATGACAGAAATATTAGTTGAAAATAGCTCAGCTTTGTTCATGCTTATGTAATAGATATATAAGCTTGTCATATGGAGTGGCACTCTCCTCTCAGGTGTGTACTGGAGGGATTCATCTCCCTTAACATCAGCACTATATTCAGGCTATAGCTACAGCTCCTCACCTGGGCTCCATCTAAAGTCCATGGAGAGAGAGGTATGTTTCATTCTATCTTAAACTGCCTGAGAGAAGATGATGAATCACCCTCCCAAGGTACCTCTCTCTTCATAGAGCACACAGTGAGCTGAGGCTTAGACTAGATGTTGCTAAAACAAAGGGAAACAACTCCTACCTGTTGGGCTCACTTGATTAAGACATTAGCTATATTGCCCAGCCTCTCGCTCCAGCCGTACTGCAATGGTGCATGCACTCAGCCATCAGACTGTACCAGCTGAGAACTCATACCCTATCTCCTCCTCCCCTGAATGTAATGGAATTTCTTCCAGGATGTAAAAGACAGTGGAACAGGAGTAATTGCCCCAGCTTTCTGGATTTGGCACAAAAACAAAAGTGACTGAAGACCTGGAATGGTGTTTAGCCACACATTTCTGCTTAGGTGTGTCCTACAGCTTTACCTCTGCTTAAAGACCTTCTTGAAGTAGGGTGAAACTATGTTTGACAATGTTTTACATCTGATATCTGCAGGAACAAGCACTCTGCTACCCAGGATATCAATACAAATATACAGCACACATGCTGTCAAGCCAAATCTAGGGCTATGGATTACAAAAGTTTTGAGTTTTGGATTACTGTTTTTACTGATTGCATGTTTAGCTTTGAAACACAGAGCATGCCACCAGAAATCACAACTGAACATCCAAAATGAAAAATGTCCCTTTTAATCTATGAACAAAGGAACTTTAGCCTTTACCAGTGAACCAATCCACATTTTTCATTCCCTAAAATTAATTGTATTTTTTATTTGCTGATGCTCAATATCTCAAAAAATGCTACACTGCTTATTTTATTGTTAGTGTTACAAAGAGGTATGTAAGAAAGAAAGCACAGTGAATCTCTCCTTTATGATGACAATAATTACATTCCACTGCTGAAATCAAAATGGGTGGGATTCCACTCACAGGTTTAGAGATGAAAGTGTCATCCTGTTATCATTTGAGCTTCCATTATAGTCATTACAATCTTTGCAGTCATTACAGGGGTCTAGTCACTGCTGTCAATAGATTCCACAGAGCAATCAGCTCAGATGAATGTAAGCAACCTGATGATACACTTGCCCACATCAGACCATCTGAGGCCATTTGACATCCCCCTGTAAGTGTCTGAGACATCCACATAGAGCTGGCAGGCATCACATAGCACCTGTGAGGGTTCTGTGCCATTTTGGGGAGGCAGCTAGAATCTGCAGTTACACTTTAGCTCAGCTGAAGTGGCAATCACCTCTATCAGTGGAAGAGCTGTCTAGATTCTAGCTCTCATGTCTCACCTGTGAGCTACAAGACACAGTATTTTCTCATAAAGTTGTAGGGTAAAGATTTCATCTGTCTAGAAGTGGATGATCTCAACAAGATTATGGTTTTGCTCAGGATGATCCCAGGATAAAGCTCAGTC
>VYZV01005079.1:1101-12359 GCA_013401275.1 Pandion haliaetus | reverse complement strand
GGGCGCGGGGGGTGTGTATGTGTGTGTGCTGCCCCTGCCGCCTCTCCCGGCCCGGCCCGCTGCCCGGGGGGAGCGCGGGTGTCTTAATCGCCAGGCCTGGAACGGCCACAGGGCTGCAAACCCCGGGTTTCAGCGCACAGGGAGTCACGCTGGCAGGCAGCGGGGCGAAGGACGGGAAGGCAGAGCCCGGGCAGGACGACACGGGTGTGTGGCGGTGGCGGCAACGCTGGACGCTGGGACATGCTGTCTCCGCCTGGTTTGAGGTACGCGGGAGCCCAGGCACTCGCAAACCCCAAAACAGTGGGCCGGAATGTCATTTACTGCCCACAGTCGGTGCTTTGCGTTGCCGTTCGTGCAGACGACGTTTATCTTCACAAATGCTCTTCTGGGACCGTGTCCACACCACGCGTCTTCGTGCCAAAGCGCTCGTCACAAGTTTACAACACGTGGCATTTATACAACACCGATAATGCAATAATCTCAGTTCCTCTTCAAACACAAGTAAGTCAAAGCCCATGCCTTTCTCCGAGATAGAGCAGTATGAGCGTAGTAAGTTTACACACGTGATAATAGGCATAAGGTTGTTGCATACCTAACTTGAGGCTACCCAGCAAATCTCCGAGAGAAGCAAGAACCTCGGGGTTCAGTCAGGGTAATGCCTCGTCTTAGAATTCCCCTTTTCCTTAGCGGATATTGCTGTTTTCAGCAGAAGCTTAAGGCCTGTTTATTGTCCCGCCACTATGCTGAGGAAATCATTCAACTGAAAGAGAACTGATAACATTTCTACAGGCACCTCTGCTCCTAAGAGCACCTGGAAGT
Organism: Pandion haliaetus; assembly: GCA_013401275.1. Taxonomy (NCBI): domain Eukaryota; kingdom Metazoa; phylum Chordata; class Aves; order Accipitriformes; family Pandionidae; genus Pandion; species Pandion haliaetus. Next base: position 11,540 of record VYZV01005079.1, on the reverse strand, counting down.
ACGGCACACTCAGGCCTGGCTACGGTTTTTACTTCACCAAGTTAGAATATAATAATTTCAGGCTATAGAGCCTGTCCCCACAGGCTGGATTTACAGGAAACATTCTGAAGACAGTAATTTTTTTAATTATTATTTCAAGAGAAGGTCTCTGATTATTAACAAAAATCTGGCATCAGCAGTAGCATCTAAAGATACATTCCTAGCCTGAGAATACTGTTAGGTAAGTAGCCTCAGTCCAGCTCGTTGTGGACAAGTGCCCACTTCATAAAAATGGTATCAAATTTGGCATTAGTTGGTATCCTGTTGACAGTTTCAGCAAAGAAACTCAAAATGAAGTTGTCACAGAGACAGAACTTCCTTTCCTCAGTAAATTGGATTAGTTATATTAAATCATTGCAGACATTTGAAGTACAGGATGGAGAAAGATTTTTGGACATTATGGAGTAAAGTCATCAGCGCTACTAAACTGCTTCATAAATCCACAAATCACTATGTAAAAGAGCCATCAAATAGTGTAACACTGAGAAAAAAAAATAATCTTTGCTATAATTCTATTAAGTTCACGGTCTTACATTCTGTGTGAATTTGATGCCAAGTGTTTAATTCGTTTAAACTCTGAGGACTGGATTATACATAATATCACAGGTTTTCTCAACGTAACTAAGGGAGATGGGAATTAAGCTGAGGTGTCGTTTCAGGACTGGCCACCCCCAGCTTCTTTTCTGAAGCAATCAAGGCCTGACTGGCCTCCAGAGCATTTCTAAGTAGCCTATAGAGACTGACAGTGCTGCACTATGGCTGGTTTTTGGACTCAGATCCCTTTTATTCCAGAAGCCTAATTGTGTACTCTTTGCTGCAGCCCGTTTACTCCAATTTACTGTATAGGACTGTACTTTTAAGTGAAAAGTTATGAAGCAAATGAATGGGTTTGAAAGGTGATTAAAAATCTAAATGAAACAAAATGTGGTAACTAATAAAGCCATTTACCTCACATATATTTTAATGTCAAGGGCATTATTCCCATAACATGAACCCCAGAGAAATCACACAAATTAGGAAAATAAAAAAAGTAAGAAAAAGTGGTATTTTCATACTTTTGCTTTCTCACTGATACCAATTACTTGACTTCAGGGTAAGGCTTCAGGTAGTTTTTGTTTGTTAAACTTTTTTTTTTTTTAAAACACAAAATGAAATTGTTGTTAGTTAAGCATTTATTGGTTGTTCAGGGAAATGACTACTGTTGAAAATAAGCGTATTTGGAAATATGGACATACATACACACACATCATTCTGTGAAGAATTAAGTATCATTATCCTGAACATGAATAAAAATACTGTCATTTAAGGGTGGACACATTTCATGTCTTATTTCTGAGGATTTGCAATAAAAATAGGAAATAATATACAAGTGTTTATGTGCCAGTTTAACAATACTTTAGCACTGGCTTTTTTCTCTTCAGTCGTATATCAAACAGGGAAAGAGAAAATAAACTTTCACACTTGAAATGGGCCGGTGAGTGTTTTGGTTCTTCTGGTGTTGTCATTTTCAGGTCTAGAAAGTTTATTTCTGTAGCTTTTTGAAGATAAAAAAGTGCTAAGAAAAGCAACAAATGCTAGTTACAAACATTATAGGAACTGTATAAATAAAGAACAGTGAACAATTGTTTCCACTCTAAAGCATTGCCCTATCTCTTCAGAACAACTAACCCTGTGTTTCTTTTGAGTGTTAGACAAAGAGAAGGAAAACAAAGGACTATTTATAACCTACGAGTGCTTATATAATTTCTGTTGAAAGGTCAAAAAATGCCTCCTGCATTTAATTTTAGATCAGTTCTGGTCTCATCTGGTTATACGCTTGAACATTTTTATTTCACTACATAAAATAAGAACCTATTGTAAATGCCCTCTTTGGCTAGTGGACTTTCACAACATTTTCCATCTGACATTCTCAGAGTACTTTGCAAACATTCACTCAGACTTGTCAAATTATTGGGTGGCAAGTTAATATTAGCTTCTTTTACAAAGCAAGAATACAGGCAGAAGAAATTTAGCAACTTGTCCAAAGTTACACAGGAAAGTTAGCAGCAAAGCTGGGACTAGAATATCTGCTCACTCTGTGCTACAAAGAGGATATTGCATTTCCTCTCCAGAAATCTTGGAAAATTCTACAGAGGGTTCATTTATGTTTTTCTTGTAATAAACTCTGGTCCAGAAATGGCTAATCACCAGTCGGTTTTGCTGAACAAGTGTTTGGAACAGAATCAAATTTAGGATAAATTTCCAGGCAATTAAAAGGGCATATTAATGGAAAAGACACTTAAAAAAATACTTAGGTTTTCTGGAATGTGGGAGAATATATAATAAGAATTAAAAGATAATTCAGATGTCTGAAATACTTTCAGTGCTGACAATGTATGTTTAGCATTTTACAAAATTTTTTTTTAATATTTTTTATCTCACATTAAATTATGTTCTACAAAAAATATCAATATGTCTTTAACAGAATGGCAAATATGTAGACACAGGCGTGAGGACTAAAGATTTTCCATTAATCTTGGCCCCCACTGCAGAACAGATTGGAAGCTTTAGTACAATTCCAAATGCCAACTTGCAGTCCATGGACTGAGGCTGTAGAGCATGGCTCATAGCAGGTCCACAGAAGCCACTGCATTTACACCTGAAATTCTAATGGTAAGAGTGAGTTGTAGTCCATGAAAAATTCATCGCAAATCACAGAATATGTGGGGTGTCTCCTGGGGGCCCCTTAGTCTAAAAAGAAATACCCCAACTTTGGAATCACTGTTCTTCTTGAGGACTGCCAGCTTCAAAGCAACCCCTACCCAACATTTTCATATTATCTGAGAAATTATTTCTTTTGATATAAAATACAGTAAAACTTTATCTTTAGAATCCTAACAAGTCATACTGTTACCTACCAAATATGAAGCACAGAAAATAAAACTTTGTGTTAAATTAATCTCTGAATCTTGCCTGTATTTGCTAATGTAAACATCATACTAGTTGGCAGAGAGGGAATACCATCTTTTCATTTTTCTCAGAAATTGTTATTTTGCAGAAGAAAACCAAATGCATTTACAGCATCTGATTTTTGGGGGTTTTTTTTGGCCAGACATCAGATTTGAAAGCCCAAAGACAGCAGAATAAGACAGATGCAAATACATTGATGTCAAATACACCAAAAGCTGACTGAGTAGATAAAAGGGACTAATAGTCCTATAGTGGTAACCACTAAACAGTCTATTCTGTGAAGCGGCTGTTTAGGCCTTTGCAGTCAGTTCAATGCTCGATAATGGCTTAGAGGTGTGATTATCTCATAATATCTTACTCTTGTCTTTTTCCTTCTGCTTAATTGTGTTTCAAAAAAATTATATTAGGAGCTCTGAACAGTGACAATAAAAGAACTTCTGTGTATTGCTTGCTTCATCAGTTTACATAACATTGATCTTCCCTGACACTGACTACTCAACTGAAAATATTCCCACAATTCTGTGAGGTAGAAGCTTGAAGAATGCCCTCTTTTTCAGGTATTTTATTCAGCAAGGAAGTTCACTAGCAGACTTTACTGGCATTTTTCTTACCTATACAAAATATGCTTTCAGTTGGAAAGATACTATTTAAGTTCTAATCATATGTATTGGCTAGAAAGAGATAACCACAATTTTTAGCCATGGAAGTAATTTATCAAACAAGAAGAGACTCACCGAGCAAAAATAACAGCGAACTTAAGTTTCTAACAGAAATGTATTACTATTTCTCCCTCTGGAAAGGAAATAACAATTCTGGCTTGCCCTCCTCTTCTTCTCCAAAGATTTTTTTTTTTTTTTTCTTCTATTCTGCAGGCTCTATTTTTAACTAACATACACTCTGAGGACAAATCACAAAGGATATTTTGACAGCAGACAGGTTGTAAATGGCATTTAGTCTGTTTTCAGTATGAATTTAAAATAGCCTTTTCATTTTACGTAAATTGTGGCATAAATTAATCAAATTATATTTTTATTACATTAGCATATCAAAGTTTTAATCAAGTAAAAAAAATATTAAAAGGCTGCTACATTGTAAGGTCCCAAACCTGCCAATTAGTTAATGCAGATGGATACTGTTATCCATCTACAAAGACTGATGGTCACATCAAGATTTTACTTGCTTGGTTTTCCTTCCCATCAGTGTGGAGAAAGTGAAATTGAAACGAAACTTTAATGACAATTGTGCATTGTGGTGAACCCAACATGATGTTTTTAAACAAATGTTTTTCAAAAGTCTTTCAGCTGAGAGAGCTATCAGATCAGTGACTTTGACATTAAATTCATGTGTAGAACCTGCTAACCTCTCACATTGAAAAAAGGGACAAACAGGGCAGATGGCCTCTGCATCCCTCTTCTTGAAGTTGTGCCACTTTCAGACAAGAAAGTAAGTTTCATGGAGCCAGAGAGAAGGCAAACAATGCAAAGTTTGTATGGGGAAGACAGAAGAAAGCTCATGCAGGGGAAGAAAAGCTAGTAGGATTTTATCTGAATGGTTAAAATACTCTTCTGGGATGGATACTGATCACTGGTTTGCTGTGCTAACAGAGGTGCCAGTTTACATTCTGTACGGGAAGAGAAGACACTGAGCTCGATATACATCCGACTGGAACGGGTGGTAAAACTGTAAAGGTTGGATGCCACTTCATCTTTTTGGCTACATTACAAGAAAGGACTGATCTGACTTATGTGTCTAACTGTAGAAAATGGTCATTGCAGAGAACCCCACTTGAAATAACCTGAAGCTACACGTCTCACAAATTCATACCCAGAGAATGACTTAATTTAGAGCCCTGAGACCGCTTTTGAATCCTTATGTACACACATAAACCGACTGGCACCGGGATTACGCCTGCAACAATGTTTTAAACAAGTATCAAGAATTAGGCAGAAGAGGTAACAAGAAGTGATAAGAAACAATTTCTAAATCTATCCCTTAATTGCAACTATGTGACTGTTTGTTTCAGTCTGAATCAAATTGATTTAGACCTGGGGCTGGTTAATTTAAATGCAGGGTTCAGAAAAGTCGCAGGGGATAGTGGGCCAACCTGTTACTTTCTTTCCACACACTTAGAGGTGCTGTGCTGGTAGCAACTCAGTATGAGCCAAGACATACTGTTTCTCGCTGAGGCAGGAAGCTATGAATTATCAGCTATATATCCACCTCTTTGTGAAGCAGAGACTTTCGTTCAATTCAGAACTCCACCGGAAGCAAGATGTTGTGGTTCCTACCTACTAGCTTGGCTGGGCAACGTTCATAGTCTCTGTGCTACACATTACTAATTCCCAGTTTATGCTAATCTGCTTGTACTCACCCTAAAACCCCTTAGTAGTGTCCCCAGTCAGGCAGCACATCTCAGCTGAGGTAGAACAATAGCTATGTTTTGCACCCATGTTGTGCACTAACCCGCAGGAGGGAAAGCCTGGCTGGTTCCACCTTGCCACCCTGTGAGCTGCAGCCCAAGCGTGCTCTAGAGTGAGCCGCATGTGCTGCAACGTCAGCGAGGGCATTAGGGCAGTCTTGAGGCTTACTTCACTATCCTTACAGACAGATCCTAAGCCTCCTAAAGTAGAGCTTAGATGGGAGTTTAGACAGAGATCAGCAGTATTTAGTTCCTCAAAACCTCTACACAGCTGCTACTTCACACCAAAGACGCTTTTGCTTCTCTGCGTGAAAGACCTCCCGGCCCCTACAGTTTGGTTTGAGCAGAGATCGACAATTATATCCCAACGAAGACAAAAGCCCCCTCATGAAGCAGGCCGCGGGTCCGCCCCTGACTGACCGCCGCAGGGAGAGCGACCGAGCAACAGGGGCGCTTCTCCCTGAGGCGGAAGGCCGCCCCCTCATTCCCGACCGCCGCGGCCCGGGGGGAACTGGCCGTCCCCCCGTTCCAGGGGCAGCCCCACGCCGTCTCCCGGTGGCGGAGGGCGGGAAGGGAGTCGCAGCACGGCGGCCTCTCCCCTCAACGTTCTCTGGGAGCGCCGGTACGCGGGGTCCGTCGCCACAGGGGCGCGGGCGCGCGAGACCGAGCGAGCGAGCGAGCGAGCGAGCGAGCACCCTCCCGCCCTTCCCCCTCGTGGGATCACGTGCGCCAGCTCGACCAATAAACAGCGACGCCCCCGCGGGGTCTGGCGGGAGTGGCGGGACGGCATTTAAGGCCCCGGGAGGCGCCGCCCTCCCTCTTCCCGCGCCGCCCGCCGCTGTGGTAAGGTGGCGGCAGCCGCTCCCACGAGGAGCCCCGAGCTCCAACGGACGGGGTTGCGGGGTCTGGGGGGGGATGGAATGGGACCTGCTCGGGTCTTCCCTTCACATCTTGCCCTCTCGGAGCCTGGCGGTACTCCGGAGAGTCAACACAGGGGGATAGAGCACCTTTCCCTCACAGAAACCCAGTGCGGAGCCGTCCTCTCCGCCCTGCATCCTGTCGTGAGGCACAAGCTGTTCCCCCTCCCACCCCCCGTCCCCCGCCCTGCTGCTCCGGGCTGACTTCTCTCTCCCTCCGCAGTGTGTGGCGCGGGCCGCCCGGCGGGGAGGAAGGCGGCAGAAAGCGTCCCAAGGTACCGGCGAGGCCTTCCAATGCCCCCGAAGGCTTTGTCAGCTGGCCTGCCGCGCTCGGCTGCGCCCGGCGTGGGCAGGAGGCAAAGGACAGTAGGCCTGGCCAGTGGGAAGCACTGGGGACCTGGAGTCGTGCCTTTGAACGGCTATAGGTAAGGGGGCACGCCGACCTTACCACACACCTCACAGCCTGGGGGCTGTTTAGATATGGCTTCGGGCTTCAGAAACAGAGAGCTTTGTACCACTTAAAGGCAAAGATACATCTGAGGGTACTGGTCTGTATTGCCGTGAGATGAAGGAGTATTTGTGTGCATTTGTACCCTTCTGCTCTTCTCTAAATTATAGGTATTGAGCTGCACAGACCTTAAATCTGATTTCAGTGCAGTGGTTTCTTTTTTTATAGGCTGCATCAAGAAAATTACAGTTATAACCTGCAGTGTGTAGGGAACTGAATGCTGCAGGCACTTAAGTACAAACTGACTTTTCAAACAAAGAACAGTCACCAATTGCATAGGCTGTCGGCCTGGTCTTGTAGCAAGTCTGTAACAGTGACTTGATGTCTCTTGGTTGAGAGTGTATAACTTGTTACAAGGTATGTGTAAGTAGGCACAAGGTAGCAAAGAATTGGCTGGTAAAGATCAGTCTGTTAAATCTGGAAATTTACAGCCTACTTCAGGGTAGTGTCAACACTAAAAGCAATTTAGGTTTAATAAACTTTTCATTGTTTCTGATTAGCAGTATATTTTAAAAGATGTTAAAAATATATACTATATAGTTTAAACGGGCTAATTAAAACAGAATCTTTTCAACAGATTTAACCATTGACTACCTTTTGCTCTAGGCCTTGATTTCATAATTAACTTTATGTAAATGACTTCTGCAACTTTGTAGCCTGACTTGAAGAAGGTCTAATTCAATATAATAGCAAGACTGTAGAATATGGCTTTAAAAAGTTCTGTAGTTAGATTATATACATTATATTATAATTTAAAACTTTTTGTCTTTTTTGTGCTGTTTAGAGGTCCCACATAGCAACTTTGAAATATTCTAGACATGGATGATCGCACCTAAATTAGAAGCAGGTCTCAGGACTTCTTAGGAATGAACAATACCTTCTGCTAGAAGGTAAGTGTGCTGTAGTCTAATGACAATTGTAGATAGTTTTAAGAACTTGCTTTTTGATAACTCACAAATTTCATGCAAGTTGTAATCTCTTGAATAAATGGTAAATTCAGATGATCTTAGTTAATAAGAAAAAAATAGTCCTATAATCTACTCCCCTTTTATGCTTTGCCCTCTTAAGTCTGGCAGTGTCTTAAGTGGCCAACACAGAGGGGTATAAAATTTCTCTCTTAAACCCAGAGGTGAGGTTGAAACTCTTCTTTGGATCATGCTGAGAGGAACACCACATTCATGAAACTACTGAACTTCAGGAAGCTACTAAATCAACTTTATTAATAGCTTGTAGGTAGGTTTTGAACTGTTATCTGATTATCATGTTGAGTCTTAGTATCAGTTTCATGTAAATCTTACTTTTTCAGGTTTCTCAGGTGTGTTGGTGCTTTATGAACCTATGTGACAAATGTGTGAAAAGAGTTCCTCGTAAATTGGTTGGTCTCCAGGTATGTAGTGTAAAAAGGATTATCAGATGTTAGTGGATGGATTGCCTTCTATATCTAAAGAAGTTTAATTTATTCTTACCTGAAAACAAAAAAAAAAAGAAAACCAAAATTAGTTTGGACTAGTGGAAACCTGTGTGGTAAGTGTCAGAACTTTATATAGACATAGCCAATCTAAATTGGAAAAAATCTTAGGAAAGCGTATTATAGTTATTGGATCCATTTATTCTAATCTGGCTGGTCCTCTGGAATGGAATCCATACTAATGGTGTGGGAAAGGAAAATCCTGTCCCGGACAAATGAGTAAATTTGTATTGAGAAATGGCTCTGACTTAAGAGTTAGTGTCATGTAGTATGTTCATATAGCTCAACCTTATGTTAGTTACCTCTTTTGTATGCACGATGCTGACTGCAAATTAAATAAAACTTCTTTTGCAGAGAGGAAACCAGCATGTGCAAGGGATTTGAACTGATATTAAACATCAGCTTATGATTTCATGAGTGGCTGATTTCTGAATTCATACTAGATTACTCCAGTTGTCGCCTGTGGTGTATTGTCTTGAAAGTGGAATTGAGAGAAGCAATGGCTAAAACTACGCATCTTCAATGGTAATGTTTAAACAGGAACCTAGCCATCTGTTAAAACAGGTTTCTTAACAAAAACTGCTGTAATTTATTTCTGTGTCTGTGTGGATTAATTGAAATAAAATATGAGAATGCTACCAGAAGTTTGTGTTCTGAAGGTTTCTTGTTTAGGTACTTCCCGTATGAAGGCTTTGTTTCATGGATGTGAACACTTTTGTGTTGTCATGCAGAAATATTCTCTTGCCATGTGCAAACTTGGTAAGTTTTAATCTTTAACTCACAAATCCATTGAAAATGACCCTCTTAATCTTTTTATTTTAAAGACCAAGTAGCAAGAATCCCACTACCGCCTATTTCAAATAAACAAAAAGGAAAATGTTGCAATATTCCATGTAAAGAACAACCAGTGTGAAGATCCTTGAAGAGCAATATCAATATTGTTGAGCGATTGAAAGCTTGTATGTGCTTTTCAGTTCCTTATGTCCAAGTAAATATTAATAAACTTATTCCTCAATGGTAGGTCTTAACATGAAGGGATTTATGTGTATCCTATTACTAGCCAATGCTTCCTTAGAATGCACAAGCAAGAATATAAAATAGTTAGAAGTAGCTGCCAGGCACTCCCCACTGCCTGCACAGGAAAGTTAGTTAGTGTGGTTTTAGGACCAAACTCTTATATGTACTTGGTCAGATTTAATCTGCATCTAGCCAGGAAGTGCTTCTGGTTGTTATCTTTGCTTAAACGTATGCTCAACAGGGTGAGTATTTAGTGATCTATTATATTTGTAGCCTGCTAGGCTTACATAAGTGTTTCTTTTCTGCTGGATCGTGTTTTATTAAAAGATGAAACTAAATTTGAAGGGTATACAAAAGTTCTTTCTCTTCTTTTTGACAACTGTCTAGTTCCTGTAATGAGAAACAATGAATTATTTTCCTACAAGCCTTGTCAGTCATTTGATAGACCTCTGTCCTCTGCAGTTATGCTGAAGGATTAAGCCTTAGTCTGTTCAGTCTTGCCTTATGTGAGTGTGGTTTCATATCTGATCTCTGCTGCCCTGTGCAGGTTTTCTAAATCTTGTTTCTCTTATGTTCAACACTAATTGATGGTATTCACCACAGGTATATTTCTAAACATTCTCTCCTGTTTTCCTTAACTAGCAAGTTTGATCACTTTTAATAGTTTGGGATGATGTTTTCAGTGGGCTGTCTACACTTCCAGAATTTTCTGAAGTGAGTAGAAGCTATCTGAAAATTGGGGTTGGAGTCTTCCTTCCCAGATTCATGAGTCATGCAGTAAATGGTGTTAAATTCTGTCTGCTGCTCTGTCCATGAGGATCTTGTCAGAAGCAAGATCTCTTGGGAGTCTGCAGCCATGGTTAGCTTAGAGTACTCTGCTTTTTTCACATCAATTGATGCTGAAAACAGCTTTGAAATCCTTTCACTTATGAAACTATTTGTTCCTCCCCTTTCTGAATTAATGGTCTAAGAGTACAGTAAAGGACCCTTCTCTTTCATGGTAGCTGTCATACCCTTGAAGAACATATCTGAAGACTTTTCTAAAATAGTGTTCCTTTGAGTTGTGTTCTGTGCATAGGTGCTGACTCCTTCAGAGACTTGTTTGTTGAGTTTTTTTGAGGC
>VYZV01005078.1:18422-35408 GCA_013401275.1 Pandion haliaetus | reverse complement strand
CCAACCTAAATGATTCTATGATTCTATCTATCACACCATCCTTCACATTTCAATGCAGGGATCACCTTAATGCTCCCCTCGAACATGACTTCAAATTTAAGCAATTTGTGGGACAATGCAAGTGATACTATCATTTATTGCCAAAGTACTATAATCCACACATTTAAGAAAAGTCTTATAAATGCTCTGTCACTCAATGGATTATTCATGCCAACCTCAAATGCTTAATTACACATCAAGTGGCCATGTAAAGAAGTTGCTATAGAAAGCTTCAATACCCATCTGGTCAGACTAGACAAAAAACAGACACTGGCTGGCAGCCTGAGGCATTAGTTACAAGAAACATTTCTGACAATGAGACTTGCCTGCTGTTTTGGAGAGAGAATTATAAGCAGAAACTCCCCTCCAGAAATGAAATGGTTGTGTTATAGCTATTCTAAACAAAGAAACATAATATTTAAATACATGGGCAGGAAACAAGCTGATGTTCAGATACTTTTACACTGGTGTTGCATATAAGAAGTCCTATAAGCATGTTTATGTAAAAACAGCTACTTGCATTAGCATTTTCAAGCCTGAGCTTAAAATCCAAAGAACGATGTTTGTTTACTGAATACAGGTCATCCACAACTACAGAAACCCACCACATTAGACTAATCCTATTACAAAAGATTAGGCCTACAGTACCAATAGCCTCACAAATCTTTGAACACTGGTTGCATTATATAGGGCACGAAAGGGAAGCACTATTTGGCCCACCAATCTCTTCACGGCAAGCGCTCAAAAGCAAGTCAGGACTAAGAACATTGTTATACAAGAATCTAATCTTTTCAGTATTGCAGTATATGGGAGTTTTACCCTAACTTGAAAAAGAGGCAAGATTTAACCTCAAGCACAGCACAGGAAGCCTTGCCCATACTCATACATGTTTCTACACTGAGAATAAATAGTAGGAAAATTGTACACTTCTAGCACCATGATGCCAATTGCATTAAAAATCAAAGACAGTTTTGAGCTCCTTTTTACATCTGCAACTCAGAGGTAACTAGAGACCAGAGCAAGCAAAATCAACTGATGCATATTTCCAATGTGATCCTTAATCCTGCATTCAAGCCCTGCAGAAATGAAACAAAGGGCTAAAGACAGTCTCTTCAGGAAGGATGTTTGCCTTCAGAAATCCAACTCAAAAAATCCTGCACCACTTAAAAAGATCCAGCCACATGAGTGCCAGCCAACACACAACACAACCCGTGAACTGCCGCACAGACATCCCCAAGTGTAAGCAGCTACAGAAGGCAAAGTCTTTCGCCCAGCAACTGCAGTGCTGACAGCTCGGAACCTCATCCTACAATTTCAGCAGTTAAGTACAGCCACAGAAAACATGTAGGAAAAAATTTAAGTGTTGAATTGCCTGTTTCAGCCTTTTAATCAGAGCAAAGTCCCCTCCTATAAGCACTGCTAGAAGACTTCAAGATGACACCCCTGTAATATGAGATTATGTTAGCAAAGATGTGAGTTCCAACAGCCCTTCCACTTCCAAACCAATTTCACTGTTGTGCAAGCAGGGCACAGAACAGAGCTGACTGACTTTAAAGCATTTTAGTATCATAACCTACACATTTCTTACCTGCTAAGAAAACCCAGCAGGAATGCAGATTTACAAGGCTAATTCTTGCTAGTATTATTGGAACTACAGCAAGATTAATGGACATATCAGGGAAAGTATAAGCAAAACCTATGTGATCTTTCTGAACTACAGCCAATTTTTCAGATTCGTTTCTCAAGAGACCCTTCTACTCTGGTCCCCAATAATCTGCTTATTGAAGGGATCTACCATCCCCTTCCTCACCAGAACTAGAAAGTGTCACTTTATAACAAGATTCAGTGCAACAACGGATCCAAGGGCACTTGCTGAGGAGAAAACTATTTTACATAACAAATGGATTTCTCAAGTGTATCATAATTGCTTTGTTTCTTAGGCTGAACCTTATCTATAAAATGTACCCCACGGCTCCCTCATCAGGTCTCCAGTGAAAGAAAGAAATGCCAAATTTTTCTGAAGAGTCAGATTAAACCTTTCATCTGTTGATTCAATTTCCATCCATAGAACATGTTCATTTACAGTTTGGAAGTTTGGGATTTTTGTTCTTATCAGTCAATATATGTGCAAGTAGTAAACAGCTAGAGATCCCCACTGTTTTTTTGTGGCCTGCCTTAGAACATGATCAAATTCTCTGTTGTTCTTGCTTCTGTGCTTCCCCGCAAACACCAATGCTTTGGATGAACATACAAAAGCATTATGGCTCTACCACAGTCGACTGATGTGAATTAACACAGAGCTCTAAGACTTATCTGTCCTCTCCACAAAAAAAACATAATGCTGAGGATTGGTCTAAATCCAAATCCAGGACACAAAGTGGGCTGAGCTTTAGAAGGGAACCAGATTAGAAAGATTAGCACAGTTAGCACAGTTTGGAATCCTTTTTACAAATTAGCATCACTTTCGTTACATTAACACTTACCTAGCAAGCTTGCTGAGGCCAAGTACTTGTTTGTTAGGAAGATAGCCAATATGTACCTAGGCAGAAGAGAACAAACCATTAACAGAATCAAACCCATACTTCCAAATACCTATGAAACTCATGCATAGAGAATGAGATGTGTATTTGCCCCAGAACTAACTCTGGAACAGTCCCGAAGTCTTAGCATGTGGGAGGAACATGCCACCATGCAAGCCTGAAAAATTGTGGACCTAACAGAGACTGTAAATGCCTGGTGAGGTCAGTGTCCTGGTGAAGAATAGGTCAGTTTTCTGAGGGGGGAGAAAAATCACAACTCTTCAAGAATCAAGGCTTATGTTCCAAGTCTCAGGAATGCTACAGAGTACTACTACGTTTGGGTACAAAAAGCAGCCTATTACTCAGCACAATACTGTTCATTTAAAACAAACATGCTTTTCTTTCAAGACCTAAAAGAGATTAAGGGAGTGGGAGGGACTGTACTTCACTTCCAGTGAAAGTTCTGATGGCCAGAAGTACTTAGCCACCAAAGTCAGGCTGCACTTAGTGATTTTTTTTTTTTTTCCCCTTGCTTTGGTAGTACCATAGACCACTGCACAATTAAGTCAACTTCCATCCTGCTCGAATACAGATTTGCTGAACATTCATATTGGACACATAGTTGCACTAAGTTGGAATAAGTTCTTTAGTAGAATTGTGCTCAGATACAAAGTTAAGGGGAAAGCCATTTAGCTTCTTGTTTTTAGAAAGCAACATAGGCTACTGAATTCAAGTGGGTTTACAGTTATAACAGATTATAAACCAGCATTTGTGTTCACTGTACCAGAGACTTGAAAAATTAGCCAAGATACAGTAGGGGAGTGTCAGTGTAGGATTCTGTCTTAGCCTTTGCCTAGAGGCCCCATCTCAGAATCCTGTATTGCTGTACCTGCAGTTACAGGTACCACAGTGCACCTAATTACCTGGCTAACTTGCTCATTGCTATCACTTCTGTTGGGTAATCAACCCACTGACACCTGAAAAGACATGAAACATTTCAGACAAAGTGAGAGACATAACTTAGAAATAAGCGCTGAATCCTGTTCCCCATAGAGTATTTTTGCAAATGTCTTAATTTCATTTAAGATAGAACTGCAAATACAAGACCTACTGGTCAGTATTTGCAGCCTGTTTGATGTACCCAACAGGAGAATGGTTAGTCTGAGAATATTTAGAGGCATACCAAGTCATTTAGCAGACCATTATACGAGCAGGACCGATTCGGTGTTTGCGAGGAGATTTCTCCAAACCACACAGCCTAAACAGCTAGATGCAAAAAGAATGCATATATTGCCACAGGAGTAATGAAGAGAATATACACAGTATGTGTAACCAAGAATAACAGGCAAAATAGAAGGCTTGCACAGAAAAAGAAGTTACCTTGTTGTCCAGTATAAAATACTAACAGTAAGAAAAGAAGGCAGATGAAATTGAGTTGACTCGACTAAATAAACAGCTGGTTTGTGTTCGAGTATTTTATTTTTGGGAGACAGTTTACTTGGAACATATGTGGTACTGATAGAATTTTACAGACAACAAAAGCACTTGCTACTCTCTGGCCTGGGAATACTTTGTGGTAGAACAGATGGATCAGAATAAGCTTCATCCTTCTGTGCTGATATGGAAGTGAAGAGGCTGAGATCTGCAGAAAGGACTACCCACTCTGAACTCTTCATCACATTTACAGTGGTTAACTTGAGAATTTTTATATTCCTTTTAAAGTTGTTGGCATCACAATTTCAGCACCTTCTGAAACACCAGCCCCTTTTAGGGGAGTCCCAATCTCAGCAGCCTCCTGCTAGCTGATTTTGACCACCCCCTCCCTGAGTAGACTTGCTTATTTAAGGCTGGGCTGCTAATCAAAAGTTTGTTCCATTCACGGCGGGGGGGGGGGCGGTTCCCAAGGTGAATGCACACTAGATAGCTCTGAGCCAGAAGCTAAATCCATGAGAGAGCCAGCATGCAGGGTGAGCTGGTTTAATATCAAGATGTCTGCCCTCAAGGCTTGCTGCTGCTTCACAAAGAAGAGCTTTGATATGAAATGTCAGAAACCATTAAATTACTTAGACCAGGAAAGGTTGAGAGTTATATTTTAGGAGCTTAAATCCAAATAAAACTCACATTAAGGAGGTCTTCCTTATTTGTATTCTGAAGATTAACTTCTAGAATCATAGCCGTAAGCAGTAAATACTTATAGCTTTAAAAGCTTTGTAGTTACAGCTACAGTCTTTTACATTAGGTCCTTTATCATGTATTCCCACATTTGTTTTGTGAGGAAGAGTTACCTTTCCAACAAATGGAACGAGGTGATGCTCACACAATGAGAACATGTCTATGTCCTTCACAATTACCATCTCATCATGATCTTCATCAAAGATGGCGTCATTCAGAACATCTGAAATTAAACATTCACATTAAAAAAAAAAAAAATAAGTGCACAAGCATGGAAGGTTCTTCCAGCCAGTATCTGAGAAACCTTGTAGTAAGAGCATAGCTCTCAGAACTACAGATTTCAGGGTTAAGATATGGGAGGCAAGTAAAGGAGTAACATCACAAGTACACTTTGGTTTGCATACAATCACACAATTGCCACAGTGCTATGTCAGACTACCTATGTGCTACCCCAGAAGTCAGCCTATATAATGTTTTATTTAAGTAATAGTTTGAGCCCAGGCTAGAATGAGTCTAGGCTTTGCAGAATTACTGACATCTTAAGAGCAATTAAGACCACAGCTGATAAAGTCAGTGCTGAGGAGGATAGCACATCTCAAAGTGGGCTTCCATTAGTGCTTCCACATACCACAAGCAAAGCTGAGCCTGAGGTTTGAGAAAGCTAAGCCGTCACAGCAGTTTCTCCAAACATTTTGACACCAGCATCACTATTTTCAAGGAAGCTTTACATATAAATAAGTACTCTTATTTCATCCTGAAGCCCACCAGCCAGCAGCTGTTTAGACATACACGAAAGTCTAAAAGATAGATCTGTATCCACAGACTGGGGAGAGATTTGCTGTCCTGAACTGAAAGCAGGCTGGAGTATGCACATGCATGCCTAATTCTGCACCTCAGAGTTAACAGAGAATTGAGGTGGAAAGACCCACAAAGATAGAAGGAAGAAGACATCTCAGTAAGAAAAGGAACATATAAAGTAACACTTTGCTAGCCTCTGAGCTCAGCAAAACAGATCCTCGGTTGATTTTCCAGACTTAGCAGTCCCCTGACAAGTCCCCAAGCAATCCTGACACAGGTTACAGTAGATCACTACAGCCTCCACAAAGATTGCAGGCAGCTGGACCATGCTTGGAGAGGTTAAAAGTAGAACAGTCTCAAGCCAAGAGACCAAGCCTTTTGATGGTCAAGAGAGAAAAGCTGATAGAAAAGAGAGATGAGAAAGAATAGCAAGAGAGAACTAGCTGTACAGAAGAGCTAATAATCAGAACAGGGAACTCTGCAAACAAGTTAGCTTGAAGCCACACCAACTACTTGGAGTTACTTCCAGGAACCTGAGTCACATACACCATGGCCAGAAGGGGAACCAGGGTGCTCAGGGACTGCCCTGCTTCATTCATGGTGGAGCTCAGCACCTGCAGTGATGATTACACAAATCTAATAGTTGTGTCTGCTAATAGTTGTGTCCGCTCTACTTGCCTTTATGCCTTCCCCTGACATGCACGTACACCTAATGGCCACCATCTGTTGTCGATAACGTATCATCATCATGGAGCATTTTAATTTCCTGCTTGCTATCAGCACTACACAGGTAACCCTGGAAACTGTGCGCAAGATGTTCTGCCTGCGACGCATGTTCTTTCCTGAGAACAACTGGCAACCTGCAAGACGGCGAGGCTGAACCCCAGCAGTCTTTTGATCAGGTCAGAGAGCAGGAGTAGGGGGCACAAAAGAGGCCAAGAAACAACTCTGTAAAGGCACATGATTTTGTTCTTCCAATTTCAGAGTCTAGTTTACACCAAACACTGCTGGAGAGGATTTTGATTACATGGGGAGCATCATGCAGTTGTTTAACTACAAATTCAACCAGGAGTAGCCAGAACCGAAAACAGACCAAGCTCAGAGGAGAGGGAAGGGGAGACAGAGCAGCCGTCTGAGTTCTTAGCTCCCTCCCGCAGCACTCTGCAGATGTGCCATTTCTACAGCAGAAAGGCAAACAGTGGTTTCACAAAACCTGCTACTATGCCCAGCATTATTAAAACAAAATCCAAACGGATCCCCAAAGCATCTCCAGAGTGACTACTGCTGTTATTAGACCACCAGCCTTGCCAGGAGCGTATCAGAGCCTGATGTTAGATATGGATTTACGTCAGCACATTCGCAAAGCAGACTGTTCAGAACAATCAAAGACGGCCATGTTCTCATTAAGAGTCATGGTAACGTGTGACACAGCATAAGGCCAAAGCTACAACAGAAGGTACTTCACCATGAAGTCTCATATAGATGTATATATATGCATATACACACTTATTCATGTATGAAATATATATTAATAGATCTTACAAACTTTAGCTAAGGAACCTAACTATTACTGGAATGCTGAAGAACCACATTGTATCATGGAGACAGCTGTTAACTTTCTTTTCCCCCTAGCTTTAAAATAGGGTTAAATGACCTGTGAAGTACCCACACAGCCAACTTCAGGAAAAAAATACATCCTTCTCACAGCTAAAGCAATCGAACAGGAACACAAAAGTCATCCATCCTTCTTGCATATCCCCTCTTAGGCTACAGTCCAGTCTCACAGCAGTTTGGACAATGCCCCCTCACAGCCAAGTTGTACAGGTATGTAAGCAAACAGATCCATGCACCAAGAATATAACCACAGAGCTGCAGGATGCTTGGTCCTTCTCATTTATGTAGGTCTTGCCAATTTTTGCACCTCAGATTTATTTAATATTAGCAGCAAGGTGCAGCCAGATGACAGACAATACCTGCTCAGCTGCCTAACCTCTGCAGTTGTGCCTGCAGCAAGGTGTGCTGATTTTAAGTCAGCACCAGTTACTCCTTGAGAAGGAGGGACAGAGCCCATGAAGGAAGACACCAGCTTAGTGCTAGCCCTTCCAATGACCCCTTCACAACTGCTAGATGATTCAGGGAGACAAGGTAAAACAAAATGTGAGACTAAAGGCCTCTACCTGTGTAAATGGCCATGGTGTTGAGAGCCCCAGTCGCCCCTATCCTGCTGCAGTCCCTCCTGCTCACACTTCACAAGCCTGTTCCGAAAATAAGCATAGCTTGAAGCCTGTCTATACACCCCTATACCTCCTTCTTTGAAATCGAAGCCTTGTGTTGACAAAAGAAGATTTAGCGAAGAGTAGCTGCAACAAGACGTTGTGCTATGTCCCACCACGGCACTTGTTTTCAGTAATTACACAGGAGAGACTTGTTTGGCAGAGACTCAAA
The DNA here is from genome assembly GCA_013401275.1 of Pandion haliaetus. Taxonomy (NCBI): domain Eukaryota; kingdom Metazoa; phylum Chordata; class Aves; order Accipitriformes; family Pandionidae; genus Pandion; species Pandion haliaetus. The sequence continues at coordinate 27,435 of VYZV01005078.1, read as the reverse complement.
CACTTTGTGCAGGGAGGCAATACCATTTTATCTAATATTGTCAGCGCTTTTTTTTTTCTTTTTAAGTCAATTTGCAACAGCATCAAACAGGGCCCCGACAAGCTCAGCTGGCAGCACATGTTCTGGAGAACTTAATGGAGCTGAAAGGACAGAAGGGGAAACAGGGCCTCAGATTAACCAGGCCAGAAGCAAAGCTGGGGACAAATTCATGCCTCTTCCCGTTCTTTCACAGTACCTACTAGGCCACACTGCATGCTTCACTAGCTTGATTTCAGTTTCCTCATTTGGAGGCTCCAAAACATTTACTCTTGCCACTCAGAGGAAGGTATAGAAGTTGTGTTGTCCCTCCCCAGGCCTGTCCCTGTTCACACAGAGCAATGTGGCTGTTACACTGGCTGCGTCTCAGCTCTAAAATACACACCTGCCCTTCTAATGCAACTGCATCTTCTTCATCCCTTCCTCTTGTGGCACCAGGATCTTCAAAGCAAAAGCATAGAAGGCAACAGGGCTTTTAGAAGGAAGTAGGGCTAGAAGTAAATGTTGCTAGCTTGGTTTCCTGACAAAGCAAGGCACACGCAGCTCGGATGGGCTCCTCCTCAACAGGCTACTTTTCCTTAATACAAAGGAAATTCTTCCTCTCAAATGAAGCAACGCTTCTACTCCCTCCAAGTACCACCTACGTACTCATCCACATCAGCAGGATAGGACTAGCATCTCCTCTGCTAGCAAGAAGATTGCCATGTTCATACATCATCCCTTGGCCTCTCAGTCATACCTCCCTCACTCTTTTCTTGGTCACAGCTGTGCTCAAGTGCTGCCACCAAGCCCTGTCTATAAGCCAAAGGAGATAGCAAATAACACCATTTTCATTCTCTACCACCCCAGAAAAGCTAAGGGAATTTACTGCTGAAGTCCTTAAGCCTAGACACATCATGTTGATGAAAAGCTAAGATTTGAATTAAAGTATATGGCTGGGAGGAAGGGAGCAAGAACAAACATTACATGTACAGTCAGGGCACTCTCTGGATTATTCCAGCTGGTTTTTCCTTCAGCCCAGAGTTCAAGTCCTGGTGTAGAAACTTCAGTGGGCTCTTAAAACTGAACAGTCACTTCTGCTGCAAGTTAACTCCTGAAACAGAGCAGAATTAATTTTTTCCCCTTTATCTTCAAAAAAAGTGGATAAAAGCAAAAATCAGAATTGGATAAAGACAGAATGAGAAAGACCTTTCAGGATTTTGCGTCAGAGCTGAGCAAAAAGACCTGTTGCTATAGAAACTATTTGCATGGCTTTAATGTGACACAGGAAAGCAAAAGCACCTCTGGCAACCAGAGAAGCTAGAGCCCACCCGGCAGCTGGCTCAGTAGGTAAAGGGAATGAAGAATGGCAGCACTCCGCAGAGCAGCACTGCATCAGCTTCACAGCACTTCAGATGTCCCATTTTTACTATGCCTGGGAGACAGAAGACTGATGTAGGTTGTTCTCACTGTGTGTTAAAGTACTTCCCCGTGGTGTTAAGTTGCCTCACCACTCCACTTTAGAAAGGAGTCAGACTGAGGATTGTTCAGTGTCAACAGGATGAAGGCAGCCTCAGAGATTCCCTGGTACTGTTCCCCGAGCCCATCCATCCTGGCAGAGACATAAGGCACAAGGTTCTCCTGATACCCATTACACAGCTCCAGACTGTCCTCACCAACGGCCCCTGTGCTCTCCACAGTGACCTGTAAGTCACAACAGGCAGCCGCGGCCATTGTAGGAATGGGTTCAGGCCAAGGGGTGCAGACATCCTATGAGGATGGTGGGGCAAGTCACACCATACCAATGCCCACTAGTTTGAACAAACTGAAGTACAGGCTGAGGTCAGGTACCTTCTGCTCTCCTGAGAACACAGGCTGAGTTACACCAAAAGCAATGGCAGGGGACCTTGCACGAACTAGGAACAGATCATGGTTTGGAGGACATTCCAGAACAGCAGTGCCATGAGCCAGAGACCAAAGGCTAACCCATTCATTAGGGTAGAATCAGCTGAGGTATATTGGCAGATATCTTTGACCACCTTACTCAAGAAGTTCCTCTTCATCTGAGGACAGATGTAATTGGGAAAGCAGGAAACATGACCTAACAGCTGAAACCAAGAGACTACAGGGTCAGAATTGCATCTGGAAGAAAACTGCTGTAAAAACCTTTCAGTTGCTGCTGGGTAAGCAATAAGATGTAAAGTTTTTTTTATTTATTCATGTGATGACACTACAGGTAACTGTAGTTAGAGAAAATGTTCCAGACAAGAAACAAGAAAATTATTGCAGCCTTTCAGTATTAAAAAGGTACCAGGAATTTATTATGCATACAGAGAAGAGAAGCAGGCTGCAAAAAACACTTATTCATATAAAGAGAGTTTGTACTGCCACAGAAAGTTAATGACTTCAGGTTGCTAAGAAAGGGGGAGGTCTGGTTGTGCCATTTGCTTCAAGAAGTCTTGAAGAGCTCTAGAAAGAGACAGCCTAAGATACCACATTACTATTTACATAGGCATTAGCGTTCAAAAGCTGCAGAGAAAATTAAATGAGCACCATGTGGCTTCCTTGCCGTAACGTACGTTCTTAATAGGAACCAAGAGAAACCTCAGACATAAAAGAATTTACAAGTTTGACTAATATTTCAGATTTCATCACTGCCACACCAAAGGACTAGAAACAGGCATTCAAATTCAGACATGAACAATTGCTTCAGAAGCAAAGCTTAATTCCTCAGTTACCAGAAGAGAGGTGACCCAGATGTGTAATTTAAGGCACATTTCATACAAGCAAAGATGGAGGAAAAGCATTATTGCTAATCAACCAATTTGGGCCACCATTTGTTTATTTTCCTATAAGACACTTTCCATGTTGCAGCAAGAGACTCAAGTCTATTCATAAGAGACCAGTTATTGCAGACTCTCAGATGAAGCCAAGATTAGGTTCTAGAAGTTGTCCTCTGCCAGGGGGTTTATTAATGAGGGAAAGCAGGGTTATGGAGATGCTCATTAAAATGTATCAAGATTTCAATAACCATTTCAATGTCTCATGTCATAGAAGTTGCTGAAAGTCCCCTCATACACACTTCTGATTTTTCCCTTGTTTCAATTTCAGAAAGAAGACAAAACAACACTTCAGAAAAGCAACACTAGGAGATCAGAAGCCTTTAATAGTTAAGATCCAAGATGTTAACATTTAATAAACTCCCAGCAAAACCCTGAACAAGCTTGGTGTTACTTGAGCTTTGATGGGGAGGGGAGATCATCCTGGAAGTCCTACAGTCCTCCTTCCCAGCAGAAGTTTCACTGCATTGAGTACCTGTTTCAGTACGGTAGGCTTCACTCATGTGGGGGTAGAGGTTGAGGAAAGAAACCCCCAAGAACATTACTCTGAACAAGCCTGTCTCTACCACCCTCCAGTTTACAAGAAACAAGCCATGGCCACACCACAATAATGCTGATGTTCACATTATTAGTAGGGTAGACTGTTGCGTCTATGAGAAGCAAGAGAACTATCAGTACTTTGTTTCCAGGAAAGAATGAAGTAACTTACCAGCTCTTAGCAAAGAGCAGTCCTGCTGATCAAACAGCCTTGTTTGTTTAAGGCACTGCCTATTCTTACATAGCAAGATTTAGCACCTCTCATCCACAGCAAACCGAGTAGGCTTAGAAAAATTTATGAGCTTACACCAGTGTTGTCATCTGTCAAAATACCAAATCCACACAGACAAGAAGATGAATAAAAGAGTATTAAGGTTGCATTTTTTCACCCTTCACCATAGGAAAAGCACATAAATTAATGGGAGAAGAAAAGCAACATACACACAGTTCAGCGGGTGTTAATCTACTGTATGAGACCTAATGGTTGTTATTTGCTTTAAAGCAAGAGCTGCACAGTAGAGTCACTTAGCTTCCAGACAAATAAAGGATACATACAGCCTTTCAAACCACAGAGGTTCAGAAAGCAAAGTTATCCTCTCCCGGTATTTCTGATTTTCACTTCCGTATTAAACATGCTAAAAGGACAGCTGAACCTGCCAACATACTGGAAAGCTAACATACCTACCAGAAAAGTCTTCCAGCCTTTATTCATGTAACAACTACCACCATCACCAGCAAGTACACTGTTTAATGAACATGCTGTTTTGCCTAGAGTGCTTATGGATGATGAAAACAAGTTAACTTCCTACTGCAGATAGCTTGTTCAGCCCTATGCCTAATGTTTCCTACAGAATTACACAATCAGAACCAACGCCTTTATGATTTACCTTTTGAAGCTAGCATCATTGACACTCACTGTAACTGACACTCTTTCTGTAACTTACCAGTTAGCTCTGCTTAGCAAGGTTGATTCTGAAGTCCTCAGCTTCAGTTACAAGTTAGTACTGTCTGCAACATCATATTTCCCTTTTTCCCCACTCATTTACTGCATTTACACACACTTGTGCTTTGTAGTATTTATATATGACTCACAGACAGCATCTCTGAGTATGACATTAAGCCTTTAGTAAAAGGAGGGACAGATCTCTCAAGACTCAGTCTTTGTGTAGCAGGCAATTGCCTGAACCAGCTATGACAAAGCTACAGGCAACTGACTATCAACAGTCCTGCCCAACTTTATTGACCAAGAGGACGGGTTACTATTTTGCAATGTAATTTACTCCCAGGAGTATGAAGCTGATAGATCTGACCCTGGAAAAGAAAACATGTTCTTGGATGCTTATGCAGAAGCATGGCATGAAATTGAAAAGTAAAGCTTTTGGTATCTTGTCTGCTCTGCCATCCTTACCGATACATTAAAGAAGCTTGTAACGGCTGTTAGTCTACACAGATGCCCAAGTATGAACTGCTAGTATTTTTTTTAATCTGGTCCCCAGGTGGATCTTATTTTAAAATCACTGGATGCATTCTTGCTACTTCAATGAAAGTTTGATGACTAGTACTATAGAAGTGAGATCAATATATTTGAATATATTTTGTCAAATAAAGAGGTTGAGGCCTTTATAAAGCCAGGATTAATAAGAGAAAAGACGTAATTTAGAAAAAAAAAAGAGCCAGATTTAGACATTTAGTAAGTAAACTCTGCTAATGGCTCTGAAATACAATACTGACCAGCTGCAGAACACAGATAGCAAAGATGAAAAAGGGGTAAAGCGGGAACACTGTTGCAATACTGAAAACAAGCTAGTAAATACACACACAGTGGAAGCTAGAAAGCAGAATCAGCTTCTCTGCTACTCACATAAATCTGAATGGAGAGAAGGGACAGAATTTAGATGTAATCTTCCCTACAACACTACAAAGTTAAGCTATGGAAAGTACAAAAACACAAATCCAATCAGGTGCCATGGAAGCAAGGTGACAACACCCAGGAAAGGAGATCAAATGTCCAGCACATTTAACCGTGCCCCAGATATATTATGTTCTCAGACACATGGTAACAAAAAGATCAAGAAAAGAGTTTGTTCTTAAGGGTGAATTATCAATCAAGGCTCAAAAAGAAAAACAATACCCATTTGCCGACTCTGTTGAAACCACACATCAGCTCAGCAGCTTCCAAAAGCTTTATGGGTTCCTTAAACTGAACTCCCTACTCACACTGCTTGGTCTTCTCCTCCAATGCCACCACGGAGGACAGATTGCTACATGGCAGGCAAGGCCATCATCCCTCACCATACCCAAAAGCTTCCAGCCACCTGACTGCACTCAGAAGTGTTCAGTGACAAGTAAGAGCAAGGCACCACTCAAATCCCCAGCCTCTGAGAGCAGTGGGCAAAATTCAAGGCAGTCAGGTAGCTTAGTTTTGTGACCAGCCACATAACCCCCATGTTCTTAGTTACAGCAAGTGAGGCTCAAGTCAAGCACATCAAACACTGAAGATCTCCTGCAGTGTACTTGCAACTTTACACACCTTTACTCTCCAGCCTTCACTATATTTCATAATTTGGGAATACATCTATCACATCATGTTTTGTGTTCCCCTATGGAAAATTAAAATGCCATCAGAAATGAATTGCTTTTCTCCTGCCTGCCTAAGGCAGGTACTCAAGCAGACAAACTCAGAAGGCTGATTTTAAAGCCTGTAGCTGTACTAACATTCACTACCTTGGTTCATCTTTGTCGCTTTTCTGGCTATACAATCTGGCAGCATTTCCACGTACCGGCAAGGGTCATGAGCTCAGCTGGAGTCAGCTGAAGACAGGTGCCTGTTGCAACACACCTTGCTTCTAGCCCTGTGTTTCTACAATCACCACCCCAGAGTTTTTACTTGAGAAACCTTTTATGAAAAGATGGGACTTACAGCTATTATAACTGTCTGTTTTCTTCTGCTTGTTGGGGATTAAACTTGAACACATCCCACAAATCACTGCTTTAACCTCTGCCTATCCAGACAGTTCCACATAAGGAACTGAATAAGCTGCAGAATAAACCTAAAAAAAATAAGAGGTCAAGGCTGCTTTTTGTTGGGGTTTGGGGTTGGGTTTGGTTTTTTTTTGCTTTTTGGGTGGGGTTTATTTTGGGTTTTTTTTCTGTTGTGTTCTCCCCCACCACTCCCACCCTTTCTTTCACAAGCCAGTTTCTGGTCTAGTTCACAGCCTGGCTAGGCGGACAGTTGTATTAACATAATCAAGTGAACAGCACATCAGGATGCTGCAACAGAGACAAACAGCAGGAGCTGCAGTCCCACAGCTAGCCTTGTTCCCAAAGACTTTGTAGTTGTTGGCTCTACGTTCCACAATGTATTTAAAGCTCTCCAAAGTGGAAGTGACATCCATATCAACCTGTGGACTTGTCCTTCAGCTACAGCCATTTCTTCTGTTTGGCTAGTAAGGGTGGGAAGACTGGAAGCTGGGCATTGTGTAAGAGGTGACTAGCTGGAAAGTAAAAAGATCTCCCACCTGACACAGGAAGGAATCTTATTATTACAGCTTCATTTTGTTTCCTAGAAAGAAAAGAGCAGTTCAAGAGTACAGCACCTAGCAGTGACACTTTCTGCGCTTGGATACAATACAGCCCTCTCCCAGGTATGGATATTTAGGAGTGGACTATCCAGAACTACTCTGCTTAATGAAATGTATGTTAGAGATTAGAACAGACTATTCAGGTCCCAGAGAATCCACACTGGAGCAGAAAAAAGCTATTAAAAAAATTAAGGGAATGTGCAGCTCTGCACACAAAACTGGTAGCAACATAAGAGAGGACTTACAATGGGTAGCAACCTCATCCAGGTTCAGCACAGAAATTCATGCTCAGAAACTATCACTACAAAATCCTTCTGCTAGAGACTGGCAGGATGACTGAGAGACCTCCTGTGTTTTACAACAGTAGAGATGCATGCAATCCCCAAACGAGGGAAGTTATTCCCAGTAGACAAAGAATCATTCTGTGAGACCCTGATGAAGCCTCATCTCAAACACACTGTGCAGCAGGACTAGAGGAAGAGGGGAAAGAGGATGGTCACTGCAGCCCAGAGCCTATTTCCAGATGTGAACCTGAAAACCTGGTTTGACCTGAAAGGCAAAACAAATGCCAAGGCAGAAATGCTGCTCCTGGGGAAAGCTAGGACACAACATAGGCACGTGAGTGTAAGCTGGCCATGGGTAAGTTAATGCTGGAAGTTATACACAATCTGATTTCAGAAGAGCCAACAGTTGAGAAGTGAAAAAGAAACTAAACACAGAAGTCAGCCTTTAAGTTAAAGCACAGCACACTTACGGAAAGGACTCGGACATGTTAGCAGAAGCTCCCTCATGCCAGCGACCAGCATGGTTCAGCCTTTTCATTCAGCTGCAACACCCCGATGCAGTTCTAGGGCAGGCTCAATACACCAGAGCTGTACTCCAGAGAGCAGAACACTCAGCTCCTTCCTGACTGACATTCAAAGATTCTTGCTGACAGTATTTGCATCCCTTATGCACTAACAGGAACTTGCCTATTACTGTAAGAGGGAGCAGAAGGGGAAATTCCCCAGCTTCCCAAGTCCTTTTTTTACTGTTTATACTGGGTACAGTCCTTAGTGGAAAGGCTAAGAAGAGAAAGACGGACGTAAAAACAAAATTTTCAAGCAGGATTTACCCTGCACTGGAGCAAAGAGACAGCTTCGGAGTAGCTGGTGATGAGGAGAACAAATCCCACCCAGTTCCTCTCCTCCTGCCCTCAGGGGGGGCCTGTGGCCAGCAAGCAGGTAAGATGCTCACCTGGGGCAGGGATGTGAACCTGGGGTACCTCTCTACACCTGCATTCACTGCTGGGACCCTGAGATGGGGCAGGGATCTCCCTGACCTCCTCCCTTCTTACCTCACTTCCTCAAGTTTCATTCCCACCTTTGAAAAACCTCACCCGATGCTTTTATCAGCAGAATAGGACCTTTCCTGAGAAAATTCAAACCACCTATGTCTGCTAATAGAAGCAAATGCTCCTACCCCTTCCGAACACAGCCTAGGTCAGCTGGGGATGGAGGAAGGTACAATCAACAAGTTCCTATGCCAGAACTTGAAAAGTTTACACCAGAAGAGGGAAAGCAAAAGCACTTGTTCACCGAAACCGGAAGCACAGAAGTTCATGACAGAATGTGAACTTTACCAGTGTGGCGTTTAAGAACGAAACCGGGGGAAGGAGGGGACAGAGAGACCCCAAGGTGCAGGGTGTTTCTAGCGCATATTGCTGATGACTTCCCGACACGGGGCGTCAGACCGACGGTACGGCGGCGGGGCAGCGCCGAAGCCCATTTTAAGAATTAAATTAGGAAAGCCAGCACCACGGCCGGTGTCAAAGCAGCATGCTGGATCCAGCTCCGCCGCCCCCGGCCCGGAGCCCTCCCCGGGCTGACACCCGCCCCCCCCCGCGGGGAGCGCTCCCTACCCGAGATGGTCTCCTGGTAGCCCTTGGTAAAGAACTGCATGGCGGTGGCCGCCCTCCAGGGCGTCTTCAGCAGTCCCTGCCGCTCGGGGTCCTCGCCCAGCGAGCGCAGGATGGTGGTGTAGGCGGCCGCCAGGCTGGGC
>VYZV01005078.1:349-18410 GCA_013401275.1 Pandion haliaetus | reverse complement strand
GGCGGCGGCCTCTCCTGCCGCGCGTACCCGTTACAGCTCCGCGCCGCCTCCATGGGCCCCGGCAGGGCCGGGCCGGCTCCCCGTTGTCCGGGCGGCGCGCTGTGGCGGAGCGCGCTGGGGCGGAGCCCCGCGTCACCTCAGCGCTCCCGCCCGCCGCCTCAACCGCCCAGCTTTATACCGCCCGCGCCGCTGCCATTGGCCGCCGCCCCGGCGACGTCAGCCGCAGTGTCACGAGCCGGCCGGTCTCAGCCCACCGCGGCGGGGCGGCGCTGGGGAGTCGAGGGGAATTGGGGGAGGGGGGGATCCCCCGGGCGGGACCCGCCGTCTGAGGCGCTGGGCTGGGAGAACGCGGGGGACCGGGCCCCGAGCCGCCGTAGGGGAGCCCCTTCCATCCCTCCCATGCGGGGAACGTCCGTGGGGAGGGCTGCTCCGGTGGGGGATGGATGAGGAAAGGTCCCGCTGGGATGCGGGCCCTTGCCCTGCGCAGCAGATCCCAGCGTCGTTCTCCATTTTCTCTTCACCCTCTACCAACTTCGAGAGCCGGTCCTTCTCCCAGCAGGGTGATGCTGGCGCACCCCGCTCAGTAGTTGGCCGGTCCTGCTGGAACGCCATCATAACCGCTCTTGGCGGGAAAGATCCGCGCTGTGGAGTGACCCTCCGTCGCGACAATCCCTCCTGCTTCACCACGGCTGGCTTTCGGTCCCTTCAAACCCGTGAGCTCTGCAGACACCTTCCCGCTGAAGGGCTCACGTGTCCCAGCATTTTCGTTTTCCCACCCATGGCTCTGGAAATACACCGTCTCTGATGACCGACACCAAATATTTGGGGCTTTCCGCAGGGATCTGGCTGGGATGTCACCCCTGCCAGTGGGTTGAGCATCCTCCAAACACTTCGGGGGCGAACGTGGCGGACAGAGCAGAGCCCGTCTTTGCCAACAGCAGCTAGCAGCCCTTTCTGCCCCAGCCCCACGTAGGGTTCAAATGTCGGCAAACAAATAAATGCCGGGCAGGTGGGTTGGAAGGGAGGTTCCCTCCGGCCGAAGCTATTCTGGGATTTTATGAGCTAGAAACTGAGTCTTAAGGTTCAGCTGAGCGTAGGGTGTATGCTCCGTCACCCCAACCGCAAGCAGGGTAACTAATATTTTCCGGATTGCCGCAAAATAAATGGCCAAGATGCTAAGGGACACAGCAAAGCCCTCTCTTTTCACACCCAATCTGTCCGTAAGGCAGCAGGGACAAATTCTACCCCACTCCACCCCCCTTCTTGTGCCTAGGAAATGGTAAATTGTCGCGGAGATAAGGAGAGGAAGGAGCCGTCGGAGGGATGGGGTGCAGAACATGACTCACTGGCTTTCCTCCGTCTCCTGGCATAAGAGCTACATTTAACCAAGAAAAGAAAAAAAAAAAAAAAAGGGAAAAAAAAAAAAAAGCAACCGGCAGCAGTAACACACTCCACATTTATCATTCGGTTTCGGATCACAGGTTTTACCAGAAGAGAGCCAGGATGACTCAGGTGAAATCAAGGGGCCGGCACTGGCGGGCAGCCAGCCAGGCTTTACTGCGGTTTTATTGCCCCGGGCTCCGATCGGGAACAGAAACTGCCATACTGGAGGATTTGAAGCCCTGAACTCCATCCCCGCTCCTCCCCAGACACCCAGTGATGTGGAGCCGAGTACATCCCATCATTTCGCAACCCTCTGAGGATGTCCAAATCCTCCGTGTAAACTAGATGTGTTCCCTTACTAAAAACATGCAAAAAATGTTCATGGGACTCAGCAGAATAACTACCACTTTCATTTGGATCCAGACCAAGCTGACGTGGTTCAAAGGGCTGGGTAGCATTTCTTAGGAGCTACGAACTACTAATCTTCCGTATGAAAAAGGGGTTAGTAAAGGGCATCTAAGTACATTGGCACTCCCTAATCTTTGCTACCTTTATTTTCTTGGAAAAGAAGAAGATAAGCTCCCTCTGGAGTCACCCTGGACTTTATAACGGTCTGAACTCAGCAGCTGTGGGAGTTGGTTGTAATTTTTCTCCAGTTTATGGGGAGAGAAGGGCAGTTGCCAGCTTATTTGCTAGCATGAGCACTGTGTGGATGTGCAGAAAACCACTTTTTCTAGGCGTGTTTGAGCAGAGGTTGCACTTGCGGGAGCCAATGCTGGCAGTTCTGCTAACAGCATTTGCAAATGTGGAATTATTAGGTTTAGGTAATTTAGGCATGTGTCAGGCTGTGTTATGACACAGCCTGATTTCCAGCCATGGCAAAGTCCTCTCCCTCTGAAAGACAAACCCACATCAGCCAGGTAAGCAGAAGCACTAATGCTTGGCCTTTTTTTTTTTAAAGTAACTTACGATAGTATTTTATTGGTTGTTCCTTATTAATTACACCTCATGTTCTCATGTAGCCTTCCCAATAATTTTTTCTTTGCTATTTCTCATTATATACAAAAAAAACAAAACACGGGCTAGAGAAGAGTGGCAGACGGTACCATGCAACGTTAAAAAATAGCCTGAATTTCCTAGAGTGGATCTACCCTGTTTCTCTTTCCTGTGCTCGCTCAGAGCTTGGGGGTTATTTTCGCTGTTCAAAGATTGAAGAGAGATTCTTAAAAAGCAACAAAACAGGTAGTGCAAAACACCCTGAGTCTCTAAGTTGAATTATTTGCAAATCTAGAATAAGGTCTAGAGCAGGTAAAAGCCCAGCACATCTGCTGGAGGGTACCTGGGGGGTCCCCGTGAGAGCCAGGGGATGCTGCTGGGTGCCAAAGTGGGGACACGCAGGTGCGTGGTCCATGGAAAGCCCATCAGAGCCCTCTCTCGTCTTTGAAAGTAGGGAAAATACAAAATAGGGACAGGATGGAGTGGGTTTGTATTCAGGCTCCAGCTCCCTGCCCTCTTTTAGTCAGTTGAGCTTCCCCCCAGTTTTGGTGGCATTGAGTGGGAGCTGGCAGGGAAGGGCCGGAGCACCATTCCCTGCATGTCCAAGATGCTCCTCAGGGTTTGAAGAGCGGGCTCTTGAAAGAAACCTCTCCATGCCAGGCTGGCTAAGCATGAAGAGACCCTAGGCAGTCTCCACTGGGTCAGCTGAAGACATCTAAAAGGTATTTCAAGGGCAATTTCTGCACTGACAGCTGCTAAAAGGCTTAGCTAAATCACGCACAAAAGACACTTATTTTTCCTCCATTGACTATGAAGTGGGAGTGTTCAGGACTGGGCTCAGAGCTTGAAGTTAGAGATGATGAATTCCACCTTCTCAAACCATCTGCATCAACCTAGCGTATCATTAATGGCTCAAGCAAGAAAAGAGCAATGCAGATCGATCCTGCTATTAACATCAAGCCAGAATGAGACCCGAACGTGATCCTCAAGTAATAGCTGTACCCACGGTGGCGATGGATGGCAACGTTGCAGCCTACCCATGCCCTGGAAATACAGCTGGGGACTATCAGCCCCTGGAATCACAGTGTGTCAGTTTAAAGAGTGAATCATGAGCAATTTAATTCTATTACCCAGAATAACAAGCAAAATTGATTACAGGCTCCTAAAATACTAATCTCTTATGGGGCCATTTGTTGCTCTGTAAGGACAGAGGATCCCCAAGGTCTGAGGGGTCTTCTGCAGATGTGATCTGCATTTTAACTTCCCTGGTGAGGTCTCACATTTTAGAGCTGAAACTGGAAGTGAAAGCAGCAGTTTTGCCCTGCCCCAGCTTTCCTTTCATGCATTCACAGCTGCCCCAGCCTTTGCTGCCTGAAATTTGGAAAACTTCAGAGGGATGGCCCAGTCAGGCTGTAGGGGGCAAATTCATATTTATGCTTTTAAGAAGGTGAAAACAGCTGTACAATATAAGTCTCCAGGCTCACATGGACCTGTACCCTGTTTCCGACGGGAGCTATCTGATATTGGCCAGGGCGATCTCTAGGTGCCTCCAGCCCATTCCTAAACCAAGGGCAGCTTTTGATTCACGTGCCAGGCAGACAGGTATAGCAGCTGTGTCCCCGCACAGCTCCCTTCGGTTGCTTCTCACCGTTATTACCCCGAGATCAATAATGTGATTTGTAGACTGGACTGTTCCCTGGCAACACATGGCTTGAAACTATTCCTGCAAATTTCCTCTGCTACTCGTGTCCAATTGAGTCCAGCATCAAGTGGCTCTTTCCGCAGCCTGGGTAGGTATTCGTGTTTTGCCTGCCTTTAAGTAAATTAATTACTATTAAATTTAGATGGCAGCATTCAGCTGAGCACATTTAGTGCATCAGTCGGGAGGAGGGGCAGGCAGCCAGGTCTGCTCTTCTCCATCAAAGAGCTCTACTGCATGACATGCCTGACCTTCTCATAGGCAGTTCTCACCGCTGTTGTCTTCTCCTTGGACTAGCCAGCCAGGACCATCAAACTGAGTCACTCCACAACCATCACAGTTAAGTTCTTTGGAAAGAAGTTGAGGTGCATTTCGTAGCCAGAAGATGTTTGAGAGGGGAAAGCTTGTCCAAACACAGGGTCTCCTTTGCCCAGCTCCACTCCAGGCATCCAAGCTAGTTGAGTTTTCTTGACTTTCCCACTCCAAAACCATTCCTCATTGGTATCAACTTTCTTTTACTGCCTACAAAGGTAAGAAACTCTCCCAGCTGGAGTAACCAAGCTGCCCTGGCTGTGCACACCATCAGAGCTGGTGACAACCAGAGAGGCCAGGGACACAGCACTATGTCCGAGAAGGCAACTTACACCAGATCTGTAAAGCAAGTCTTTGTTTGAGTCTGATGGCATTGTTCATTCCTGCAGCAACAAAGGGAGAAATTATAACCAACAGCTACTGATTTTCTAATCAGGGAATGCAACTCCAAACAAGCCACAGGAACTTCACTTTAGGTGGATGGCAAACCCTCAGGGAGGCACATAGCAGAAGTCCTGGAGAACCCTAACCAACACCAGCAGAGATAACCTGAGGATGGATCAGGTTTGCCACAAGAACTGGAGACACAGGACATCCCCAGAAGCCAAGAGGAGACATCTTTCTTCCCTGATGGAGACAAGTATCTTAATTAGAGTTGCATTGCCGCAAAATATTTGCTATCACGCTCCAGTACCAAATACTTGCGATAAAGTTGTTGAATGTTGTGCTGCAAATAGACCTTCTGATCTGACCCACTACCTACACTGAAAACAACAACAAAAAGTTAACACTCCTGCTATTACAGCTTTACACCATTTACCTGAAAACAGCTACCGCTCTGTGCTGCGTACCACACGTACTTGGCATCCTTGCCAGAGGCTGCTTTTCGCTGGGATTGAAAGCACAGCTAAAGGAAACTCTCCAAATCCAAAATAACACAAGTTGACACAGATTCATGACGCACAAAGGGCAGAGAGATTTCTTTGTCAGGATTTGGCATTACACACCATTTAAAAAAAAAAGAGTAAGGTATGCAAAATATGATTTCAGTGATGTTGGAGCCCAGCTGCGGCACCAGCCGCCCGTCGGCTGCTAGCCCGCGGGTCTGAGCCCGGCAGCGAGGGGCAGGCAGCAGAAAGCAGCTCAGGTAGAAAACAAAACACCACGGGAAGAGTGCTTTCCTCCCCTGACGTACCCATCATCCTCCTCCAAGCTCAACTCCTGCCTGATACAGCAACAGCATGCTCCAAAGGCAAACGAGGCTTTGTGCATTGGTTTATCAGCTCAGCTCGGCAGTGGCGTGGCATTGTTGTTGTCTTTCATAGCAAAACTATATTACGGAGCAAGTGCTGGGAAAGCCAAAGAAAATATTCTTTAGGTTGTGAGCAGGTATTTTTTTTATTTATAGTACAAATATTCTTTCTCTGAATAAATGCCGAGCTTCCTGATGATCCGGCCCTCCTTCTGAAGTCCAACACATTGGCAACACTCCAGCACACCTAGTAGGTAGTTTATATATCTTTCTATAAGATAAACGGCTTGAAACGCTCTGTCAGCTGCAGAACAACGGAGGTGGGTGTTTGCTACTTTGGATTATATCCCCCCTGAAAAGCTGTCAGACACTGCCCATCATTTTGAGACTTTTTGTTGGGTTTTAGTAGCTGCATCTTTCCAGCAAGGAGCAGGGTTAGACACAGAGCAACAGCAGCAGCAGAGGTAACCGAACAAGATGCCATACACACAACTATTCAGCAATATTCTCTTTTTGCAGACTCCAGCACCTGCTGTTTCACATGCTACTTTTTCAACTTCTTCAGAAAAAGTGCATGAGAAAAGGATTTTTTTTTTTTTAAGTCAAATGATGCAATGAAGTGGAAGAGGACAACGGATTCAGACACAGAGAGCAAGGAAAAGAAGATGCTTTGTGTTCCCGAGATTTGAAGAGGAATGGCAATAACCAGGCAGGGGAGTTGGGGTTGGGTTTAGATGCAGCAAAGCTTTTGGGCACAGCAACACTGAGGGCACAGTCACAGCAGAGCTCCAGCAGCGGGTCAATAGCTGGAGCCTTTCAAATCCGATCCAAAGAGCAGATATTTCTGCAGTGCAATTCTCCCTGGCTGGTTTTCTGAGCACCGTAGGAACAACTAACATCAGGCAGGTTCCTTGACAGAGTTTCCAGGTTGGCTTTTGTAAAACACCTGATTTTCCAGCAGAAAGATGGCAAATTCAGGACAAACAAGCATTTCTGAAGACTTCAGTGAAATTCTAAATTCTTTAGGGACCATCTTTAAAAAAAAGCTACTAGAGATTTAACTGTTTTCACTTGAAAATCCGTTCCATGTTTTCTGTTCAATTTTGGTTTGGCATTTCATTTCCACCCAAACTGAAAGTTATACTTAGCGCTGTCCTGCCGCTGCTTTTGCCGGATGAGTGCGCCCCGTTCCCGGCTGGCTTGGCACAGCTCCCTTGAAGGCTCCAGGTGATGGAGGGTGTATTTGTAGCTCTGCCTGCAGCTGTGTAATAGAGCAAAACCCATCTTTGATGAAAGAAACCTAACAGCAGCCTAGCTGGGAGATGATCCTCCCAGCATAAAAGCAGCCAGGTACTCGCTTCCATGATCTGAATAGTGCCTACTCGCTGTTTATTTTATTGCTGTGGACAGCAGCAACTGTCATAATTAAAAATCACTGCTGCAATCACCATCACAGCCACACAGCTCCAATGTAAAATTTCAAAATCCGATATTGGAAACAGCTTTGCCGCCTCCAACCAGCTGTGGGGGTAGCAGTGAGATCCAGACTGTGACCCCAAGTCTGCAGACATTGGGTCTGATGAAACCCACAAGCATTATACCGCAAAAACGAAGCCAAGAGAAAAGCAAACAGGAACCAGGGACATGTGGGATGGTGCCTGACATCCCTAGTGATTTCCAGGAAACTGTCCACTAAATCCAGGCACCTCCCTTTAAAACAGACCTTTGGCATGCTTGTTCAGAAGGGCAAAATGATTGCAAACGTCCAGCGCTCGGAAAACTCTCACGTTGGAAGTTTACTTTGGATGCTTCCTCCCTCCTACAGGAGCAAAAAGGACTTTGGCTGCTTTGTGGGACCAGCTGTTTGCAGCAGTGCTTTGAATATGGAGTGTATGTACAGAGATGAAAAGAAAGGCCATCCGTTCACACCCAGCCCATCTCCCAGCACCACGCTCAAGATGCTCAAGTCGTCATCAGAAACGCCTAGTCTAGCAGAAAGAAAACATTACACAGTTCACCAAGCTCATAGTGATTTTTCTATCAGGATGTTTTTCTTACCATTGCAATTCCATTTTTCTCCAATACACCCAAATGTGGAAATAGGCTTTACTGCCTAAAAAGAAATTCCAATCTCTGATACAGGCATTTCTTTCTAAAGAATGTAGGAAAATCACTATAACATGCCACTGCTCTCCTGAACTTCCTGCATTGTGTCAATACAGAAAATTATTATTTACATTAATTATTACTTGCTGTCTACTACCAGCGTTAAACAAATAAAATGTGTAACAATATATAGCAACTGTGGCCGAAAAAAGCATTTAAATTGACAGGTCTTCAGGTTTTTCCTCTATTTGTATTTACCATCCCTGGTTGCCATCATGACCCCTGTTTGGTTTTGGGGTTTTTTGTTTTTTTGGTTGGTCTTTGGGGTTTGTTTTTTGTTTTGTTTTTTTTTTTACATACAGTGAAAACAGGAGCCCTTTTCTCCAAAATGACCTACAATTGCTAAAAAGGTCTAGCAAATCACCTCTTGCACTAAGATTTAATGGCTTTCACAGAAATCTCACTGAATCTTCAATCTGCAGATTTCAATATGTTCTAAATGGAGTCAGTTGCCTTTTCAGTAATAATGTGAAGATGAAGAATGAAAAAAAGCAAACTATGAAAGGATGTGCAAACCCAGAGAGAAAACCCTAAATTAGAACTCTTCAGTCACAGTTGTTATGCTAAAGACTTACCTTACCTTATCCTTAAAAAAAAGTTTCAAACTTTGAGTTTGCTTCAAATACATTTATTAGACATACTCTAGCAAAGGGTAAATACAGCTGCCTTATGACTTGTAGGTGAAGTCCATTTAATTATAAAATTGCAAAGGAGACCACCACCTTAAACCAAAGAAACATTCACACTTTATTTTAAAAACAAACACTACATAAAACAATACAGAGATTTTCAAGTTCTGAGCACTTTCTGGACCCTGCTGAGGCACAGATTGGGGAAGTACATTTGCAGTCTGGAATGGCTCATTTTTGCACACCTGACCTTCCTAATTCAGCTTCTGCCCTGGTTTTCTGTCCCTGCCCGTATCAGGCTGCCCTCTGCCACTGTCACAGCCACAGATGTTGAAAATGCAGCTGAACACCAGCACCATGTTAAGCTATCCCACCCTCACTCCCATTTCCTTGAGTGTCTTTCTCTTACAAGTATTTGCAGCAGGCAGAAGGGATGGTACAGAAGCCATTACTTTGCCTCTCTAAAACCACAGGACAGCTTTTGGATGTAGTTTATCCTTCCCAGAATGATTAATCTGTATCTAGCATCAAATATTACAAATATTGAGGCACACAGCTACACAACATGGTGTGGAACTGTGCTTCTAGGTAACAGGCCCATTAGTATTAGTTTTGCTATCAAGCTTTATAGTAGTAACTTGCAAAGGATTGGGAGAGTGAATTCAACACTTCCCTCAAGAATTGATAATAAAATACTTTCTAAAAGACTATTTGGAGCAAGGCACTCTTTTTGCTAGTGCTCTTTGAGCATGGCAGCAAGTTTCTCAATACAGAGCTACCTAATGTCTTCAGAAAACAGATGCTGAGAAGATACCGCATTGTTTAGCTTTGCTTGAATGCAAAAGCTGACAATCTGACATTTGTAGATTGATCTAAAGGCTTTGGTTTTTTGGATACATTCGAGTCCTCCGATTTTTGCTCCTGGTTCTTTTTCACTTCATCTTCATCAGCTGTGGGACGCTTTCGCTTTTTATCTTCTGCTAAATCATTAACTGTTCCTCCTTTCGCTTTCTCAGTCCACACCTTTGAAGAAAGTATATCATTAAACAGAAAACTACAAATTAGGCCACAAAATTCACCAATTTATTTTATACACCTTATTTCTCTGATTCTAAGGAGGCACTGAAATAATTCCTGTTTAAGAACTAATAAGGATCAAGTTAGAAACAATTTCCTCACTTTCCTTTTTTCTAAAAACCTCCTCCTTTGAAACTATACTTCATTTGAGCCTGTATAAGAAATTGAAGCTCTTGTCTTTCTGGACAAACAAGAAACCCAAAAGGCCTTAGAACAAATTTAAGCCCCAATAAATTAAGCCTGGCTATGTCACTTTTAACTCCTTTCCTTCTCTTTTGTTATTTCTTCATTGATTACGTTTCTCTCACAATGCCCCACTTCATACAAGCTGCTTTCTGCTATTACTTATTATTCAGACAATTTATATTTTCATAAGGTGTATGTTGTAGATCATGGCCCAATTCAAACCTGAAGTCCATGAAGATGGAGAACAGTAGAATTTAAAGAAAAACTTCCTAAGCGAAAATAACCAAGGGATTCCGTGGGGGAAAAATTACCAAAAAAAACCCAGAATTAGAGGATGTTTTCTTACCATTCTTTCTTCTGATGACAGCATTCTAAATCGACTCATGCCTTCTTTTATTACTTCTGCTTCATTCAGATCAGGATTATCTGTCAAAATGTTTGCTCTGTTCTCTTCTAGCCACATCTGGAATCCTGTCTTTGGTCTAAAACAAGCACACAAAAATGTCCATTTAAGAAGATTATAGGAAAACCATATCCCCCAAAACAACATTTCTAAACAACACCTAACTGGATTTTTTTGTTCATGAAAGAAAAGACATATATAGTCAGCAGTCTGCTTTCTCCTATTGCAGTATGCTTAAAGAACATGCTGACAAGGCAAGACTAAGTCAAGCATTTTTATTAAAACTGTGATATATATGGAGATTAACATTTCAGTTTTAGAATGACAAAGCATAATGGTTCTCTTCCTTTCTGACAGGGTCCCATCAACCTAAACATAGAGCACATATATTAGCATGTTTCAGCTAATCCTTTTCACAATTCTCCTTATCACTTGTTTTAGAACATTATCGGTAAAGGTTAATGAAAAGAATGCTGGTCCAAATGAATAATAACTACCTTCATCTTCCTCAGTTAAATGAAGTCTAAATGAAACATGATTATAATAATGCAAGTTTCATAAGGACTGGGATTGTTAGGAAATACATCTGCTCCAGAGGAAAAAGACAGAGTACAGTCTTAGCTAGGAAGAGAAGTGCTCCTTAGGTGATCTAAGTTTTTTGTTTGTTTTCTTTTTTAAAAAACATGCTAAAATAAAGCTTTACACTTTCACATAAAACCCTTGGCTTTTAGACTTCCTTGCAGATTTGTTAGAGATGTTTAAACTTTAAGTATGTCCTATACTCGGAACTGGCACAGCAGCATGGTTTCATTTATCATTCAAAGGTCATTATCAGATGCATAAGTAGAATCAAGGCAAGAATCGCTGCTTAGAGCCCCAAGTTACATTCTGCATTGTTCACTTATTATTCACCCACGCATTTATTTGTCTCAGGCTGATGCGAAACTTCTACTTTGAATAACACTCCCATGCACACTGGGAAAGATTAATGAACAGAATGCTTTTCTCTGTTCTTTCACTGTGATTGTAATGTGGCAATTTGGAAATCCAACCAACGTGTTTTATGCAGTTTGGTTTGATAATACGCATAGTGTAAGTAGCAGTTTACTAAATTTCTGAAGTGGGTTCACAGATGTGACAACTTGTGAGCTAACACTTTTAATATTCATGTTACGCTACTTTGGCCAGCCCAACGTCTTCGGAAACAAAACAGTTTTTGGACTTGCTATTCTATCAAAATTGGAATATGGCATTGAGATACAAGTGTCCACTCACCTTCTGTTTTCAGTGTTCTCCTGTGCAGTGACTTTGACTTCATGGGACTCGTTTCCTGCTTTTTCTTCTCTCTCTTCCACTGTTTTTGTGCTAGAGTTAGGTGTACGAGCCTGGANAAAAAAAAAAAAAGTAAGAACACCTCACTCTCAGACAACACCTAACATGTAGCCTAACAAAAACCAAATCTTTCCTAAAGACACAGTAATCACTTGCCTTAATATAGCATCTAATGCAATCATTTTCAGCACAGCAGATGTTTATTTAACACTATTTAAAATAAAAGCACAAGATACAGCGCAGAATGTAATTTCTATAACTGATTTTTTTTTTTTTGCTGTTCTATGTGCTTTTATAGTTTCTGCAGTAAGCTTAAATGAACTTTGCCATCTAAGATACTTTACTCAATCAACAGGGTTTCATATTTGATAAAAGCTGGTAAAATTCAATCTACTGCTCTTCACTCACTGAAACAATGTAAAAAGACTAGCAACATTACCTGCTTGGACTTGGGTTTGGGAATCAGAGGCTTTATAACTGGAGGGTTCTGCTTGTTTACAGCTCGACTGCTAGACAAAGAAGTTTTCTTTGAGTATTTGCTCATACTGTCTAGAACATTTGCTGAGGGGACCACGGGGTCCTTTTTGTTAGATGACACCTAGCAAAACAAATAAATAGACATTTTATTTATTTTCTGTCACGTTCCCCTCTTCTGTCCCTCCAAGATATCTATTACAGTTATATTGTAAACTTTATCTGTTGTGATGTTCAGAACACCGCAATGAAACCAGCTGCAAAATTCTTACCTTAAAGGGATTCACTCGTCCTTGGCTGCTTGATACAATTACGACTGTTTAATAAGAAAGAAAAAAGAGTGTGAAAATCTGTGCATACACATATATATATGTATATACACATACACACACAAAAATCTATGAAGCAATGTGCACATTTTAGATGGGTAAATGAAACAACATTAGCCTCATTTCCAAAGACCAAGGCTAACACTCATTGTGTGCATTTCAGCCTCTGTTCACTGAAAATTGAAGAACTAAATCAAAGGCATCAACTATTCCACACCAAAGAAAAGAAGTTCCCACCAGCTTGAAAGTGGTCGGATAAAGACCCTTTAATAACCCCATGAAGGTTATACTATACGTGTTCAGCTATTATTAGTCATCAGAAACGCCACAAGACCAACAGCTTAAAATACAAATCCACCGGAAGACCCAGTACTTCCTCCACTCCCAAATCCGTTTCCACTCCTATTATTCTTGCTAGAGGGTTGGCAGGAGGTAAGAAGCAAGAAGCACCAAGAGATTGCAATCTGCCCCTGCCTGCTCAGACTCACACTTCTACAGCAGGGTTACTGAGGACGAGCCTCAGAGAGGAAATGGCCTCAAGTTGCAGCAGGGGAGGCTTAGATTGGGTATTAGGAAAAATTTCTTTACTGAAAGGGTTGTCAGACATTGGAACAGGCTGCCCAGGGAAGTGGTTGAGTCATCATCCCTGGAGGTATTCAAAAAGCATGTATACGGGGCACTTCATGACACGGTTTAGTGGGCACGGCTGATGGTTGGACTCGATGATCTTAAAGGTCTTTTCCAACCTAAATGATTCTATGATTCTACTAACTCTGCTTTGTAAGTGCAACCAATAAACATGCCTGTGATTAGTAAAACAAATCAATTGATCATTTCAATTTTCATTTTTCCCCTGTCCCAAAGAATGCCTTCATGGCATAACCAGGCAGATAGCTGCTTCAGTATTTGGCACAGCTAATCAGAATAGTGTTACGGATATATGTTATCATTAGGTAATGACGACATCAACAGGAATAGGGAACATCTTAAAAACGTGAGAACAACAATCAGTGCAAGTTACCACCTGACAACACTGTTATGCACTAAATTTTAGTAGTAATGGAAGAATGGAGGATAAAAGCAGGAGCAGATATTAGGAAGCATGACAAAGCTCTCATCCTGGAATAAATGGGGATTTACTCACCAGACTTTGGAGTAGTCACCTCTGCTGATGTGACACCTTGGCAGAAAGGATTTGGCCCTTCAGAAAAAAGAAAGAGGTACACAGGTACATATTTAACTGCAATAAAAATGTAATAGCGTAACTTCTTTAAAAACAAACCCCCAAACAGACAAGTTATAGTAAAGCAATCCATATTTTGAAGCATGACTTCTCATTTTCAAATTATACATACGCTTTTACAAAACCATGTTATCTCTACCTAGATTTAACTTAGAGTTGTATACTTATTCCTTAAACCTTAAACTTATGGCTTAAACTGTGTGCAGCAAACTACTTGTCTATCAATTCAACTCCTGAAAGATTTGAGCTGAAACCAAAGTAATCATTTCACAAAGTGACCCAGTCCATTAGAAATAGTATCAGACAACAGATAAATCTCCCCAAGGGTCCCTCAGATGCTTACTAAGTACAAAGCATACGCCAGCTGCGACAGAGCAGATGACACACGCTAAACTTGTTACTCCGCAGCGACTGCAGGCGCAGTCTGGAATAGGGAGCTGTTCACTCAGGTAGGCACTGCCACACATCTCCCACGGGGAATTCCAGGTAACAGGAAGCCCACAGGCAGGAGCATGTCACCCTGTTATTCCTGTGCATTTTTTTTCACATGTCAACACCCAAATAAGGCAGATCAGAAACTACCAGACCTGTTCTAACTAGGTAGCAGAAAACCTAGTCCCTGCTGCAGTTGCAGTTTCAAAACTCACTGAAACAAAAGGTATTCTTTTCTATTTACGTAAATGGCTTCTAAATCAAACCTCCTGTACCTCACTTGTGGTGCCCCGTGACAGGTAGTGGGCCTATCTTTCCTAAATTTTATGTCAAAAGAACAAAACAAAACCACAGACAGAAAACGCTGTTGTCTGCATAGTCCTATAGACTGCCAAGTTATCCAAGCAAAAAATTATATGGGGATTTTCCAGAATTCCTTATTAAGTCTGTGAAAGATACATCTAGATAGCTTCCAGCCTATTCAGAGATTTTTCTTACTCTGTTTATGCACTTCTGGTGTTTCTTCTACTTCCTCACAGGCATCAGTTTCCTCCGCATCTTCCATTTCTTGGTCCTGCTGAACATTTCTGACCGGCAGCCGACTCCACTCCGTGGCAGAGTTGCTGTAACTAAATGGAAGGCATTCATCAGAAAGGAAGTGGTCACCACATTCAGAAGGAAAACTGGAACAATGGAAGGCTAACTTACTTACCTAATTTAGGAAATAAGAACAGTAACATTTGGCATTTATTTGCATTATACCTCTGATTAAACTGTGATGATTACTAAAAATAAAATAAAGATTCATTAACTGCTTCAGTTCACCCTGAAACACCAAGTGCAGTTGCCTGAAGTAGTACTCGTGTAGTCTTAAGAAAGACCACATATGGCTATGAAACTGCCCCAAATTCACACTCGGCTAAAAGTACATGCGCTGGCCTTCAAACAGCTCCGCACACAAACAGAGTGAGCACCTACACAGAAACAGCAACCTTTTCCCACCTTCAGAGTGCATTGCTAGTGTTGCCAGAACACTTTGCCGCAAATATAAATGCAAACATAAAACAATCTTCTGTAATCTCTATTTAAATACATACACCTCCAATATCATAAATAATACTAGATTACTTTTCTGCATACATGAACAAATACAGGTGGTAACATAGATACGTATTTTCAGTCTGAAGCTTAAGGCAGCAAGTTTTAATGTTTAATCTGATTATTCTCTAAATTTCCAGTATAGTAGTATGTACATTTCTTGCATTTCCCTCCTATCTTTGCTGATTACTAAAATCTGTGTATACATAAACAAAAGGTTAATTTCTTTCAACCACAATGTCAGTATTAGATTACTCTGGCACTGAGAACAAACAATACAGTGTTTGTGATGAAGTTTAACCCTCAGAGTGGCTGAAGTTGCAGACATGGGATTACAGCTTCTATGCATGATCCAGAAGAACAAGGTGGAGCATTTAGAAAGGAATTTTGATGGTGCAGTTTCACACAGAAGAATAAGGGAAAGGCTACAGATAAGTTCAGGAACGTACCGCTTCCTCTTACTTAAATAAGTTCCAAACTTCGTACATAAAATTGCTATAGGAAGACATTGCTTCTGACAAAATGTTACGATGTGTTTTCTGCACTATCAGACTGGTGGTTAGCAACTACTTTACTTACAGCTGTACCATCCAGAGGCCAAGCAAGAACACAGCTCCTCCGTATGGTCTATATTTTTAAAAATACCACACACATCTTTTGCCTCATCATGCTTTACAAAGCAGATGCAGGTAGGAGGAAAGGTAGATAGCACAGATACAGAGGGGAAAAAAATGCAAAGCAAACCGGTAGTATTTTCATAGCTTTGAAGAGGTGGGATTAGTTAGGAGGGAGTAAGACTAAATAGGATACACTGAGGTGGGATACTGAAAGAGGGGAGGGCTGGAGAAAGAGAGAAGGAAGGATTTTAAGATAGGTGTGGAATGAAGTGAGAAAGAGACTGAGACAAAGAGAAAAAAAAAAAGTTGGAGTCAAATAACCAAACCAGTACAAGCTGGGGGAGTAGGGAGAAGAAAATTCAGATCAGAGCACTTGGTGTTAAGTCTGCTTTGCCTCTGAAGCTGTTGAACACAGACATACAGTAAGCAAGGAGTGGAGATGGTTCCCTTTTGTGTCAGTATCCTGGTACTAACAAGTCCTCACAAGATATCAAGAAGAAGGTACATTTTATATGTGTAATTTATAAATGGAGTAACACAAACTGTTACTTCGTAACAAACATATTGCAAACCATGGTCCAGAAAAGTGCATCAACTGGACCAAAATGTTAATAGATCAGTAAAAATGTTCCCAGGTTTTTAATCACAGAAATTTGTGTTACCCAGCATTCAAGTGCTTTCGGAAATCCTCTTCCTCCTCTTCATCTTCCGGTGCTGTTGTCAACTCACTTGCTTTTTCTACAGCCATTTCACTAAGTCGCTGAGCTAAATTTAGTCTTCGAGAGCGAGAAGCGTACTTGATAGCTAAATTCACAACGTTTTGTGTCATGAGGTCAGCAAGTTCCACACAACGAAAGTCACGTTCCAGGTTACAAGAAAGCTGAAAGAAAAGAAGCCTCAAGAGTGACACACTTCAGTTACACAGCTCTCTCAAGACTCTATGACCAGAATGTTATGGTCTTGGTGGAGTGAATGAATAAAGACAAACCACCAACAATCATGAGCTGCATATCAAAGAAAAAGCTTCTTATTTTTTTTTTCTTCCTCCAACCCTTCCTACTGATAAGCAATAGAAATATTAACCATTCCACCTCTTATCGTAGTCTGTGAACTAGATGGATTGCCAATCATTAGCCAGACTTCTAATAAGAGGCATCACATCAACATTTACATCAAAGGCCATCTATTAAAAATAAAGTCTCAGGGATTCTTTCTATTTTTTATTTATCTGTACTTACAGCAAACAGCTTCATTAAAAGTTCTTGCTGTTCTTTCACTGACAGGCTTTTAGCATTTTCATCAAGTTCATAGCCATTTTTTGATAAGTAATCCACATGGTTGTGAAATACAACAGAACGCCAGTACTGTTCCTGAAAAAGGGAGAAAAGACACATGCTGGAGGTCAGAGGGGGAAAACCAGCCCACAACATAATGCCTAACAATTTACAACGTATTTTACCATCTTATTCTTAAATGTTCATCTTATAATGAGGGTGAGGTGCAGACAGTTCTCTCTAAAAGCCAATGCCTACTGAGGAAAAAAAATAGAGCACACTAACAACCATCTGTATACAAACTGATCCAAACAGTCGCTACATATGTTAAATTCCATTTATCTTACAGACTTTCAGCAGGATGAGACCTACATGTCCACCAGTGTGCTACGAGGACAGACAATTCTAGAACAAGTTGATTATCTTATAACTTCTGTCCAACAGCACATTGGAAGTATTCCAGAATAACTCCGTAACTGTAGGAGTAATCATCATCTGTGAGACAGGTAAACAGAAAATACAACCCCTGTTGTTCAGCGAAATACTACTATGGCTATTAGACCAGGCTAGCTCTTTTACAAAATAATTGTAAACTTATTCAGAACCAGAATGTTTTCATCAGATGTATTGGAATAAACTGTTTCTTTACTTATACAGAAGTACACATTCCCTCAAGCTAAATTAACAGTGCCTGGGGCGTTTTCTTTCTATTATCTTGGGGGGGAGGGTTAGGGGAGTGGGTGTGGAATGGAAGACATACTCCATCAGATAAAGAACAAAAAGACTTGAGCCAAATGAAGCCGAATTCATTAAAAATGACAAAGTGTTTATTATTGAAACTTTTTATCTACACTTCTATCAAAGAGAATAAATTTCAAATAGCATTAAACTGTCTAAAATCGAGGTTAGAATTTTATGTTCATTTTTATTTTGTGCAGTACAGCTGAACACAGCAAGATTGAAATATTTAAACCTATAAAAAATTGAAGAATAAACATAAATACTCTTCTAGAAGTCTCCGCAGGTACATCTTGCTTCGACCAGCCTCTACCTTAAGAGAATAAGTCAAGCCAGAAGGCCTATGTTTTCACAGTGATTATATGAATTTAAGTACTTAGTATACCTTTCAAAAACAGATCTTCCAGAAATTTTGTTATGC
>VYZV01005076.1:11070-23829 GCA_013401275.1 Pandion haliaetus | reverse complement strand
CAGAGGCGTTACCACCGTCACTCTCCGCCTAGAGGCGGGTCCGACATTTTGACATTTTGGCACGCGCGTCCAACATTTTGGGGCAGCGAATTCTTCCAGCAACTTCTTAAAGGGGCCGCCTCTGCAGCCCCCCTCCCCTGCCACCAAGGAAAACCATGCCACACAAACCCATAACACAAGACCAAGAAAATTCCATTTTTTTCATCTTACACTTCTAATGCTCAGCTTGGCTTCTGGGGCTTTCTTTTGTCATTGTTTTATTTCCTCCTTCCTCTGCAGCATCAAAGGCCTAACTTTAACTAGACACAGTATGTTGGGGATGCAGTGCTGCTCCTTATGATAGTGAAATTTCTCAAACCTCTGATTGTTAATTCTGAGTTGTAAACCAGACATCTCCAATTTTAGGTCAAGAAGAAATGTTCTGCAATCTCCGCTAGCAGAAACAAATAGAATGTCAGAAGTGTTCAATTTTTTACACTTAACCTGACATTTCAAATAATATTCTATACAATTGCAGTCACTTGGGACACTGATGATAGCCTTGATAACTCCTTTTTCTGTAGGAAGTACTAATTGTGGTTTTAATATGATTTTGGAAAGTGTTCTATGGCTAGCATGCAAAGAGGAAAGCACAGATTGCTCTGTGGATCGCTCTGCAAAGGTAAGTACTGTATGCTTTATGTAGACATAGGGGATAGTTCTGATGACATGGAGTTCTCCTATCATCTTCTCTTCTGCTGTACGTTGCCATTACTTCCAAAGTATTTTTTTTATATAGAGAGAATGTAAATAAAATTTGTAAAACATTAGTTTTATGTATGGCGCTTTTGCAGTGTTAGTATTGCAAGACGTTTTGAAGTTTTGCCTCAACACCACCACCATCATAACTGATCATAAAGCCAGGGAGAAAATGAGTCATTTGTTGAAAACCAGCTTATTTTTATTTAAGAAAAGGAAAATGTAAGAGCCACAATTCTCCCTAACTTACAGAAGCAGAACCAATTTACCACCCTCTAGTAACATTTTGTATATTGTGTTTAATTACTCTGAGAAAAAAGTGGATGTTCAAACATCTGTTTTCTACACTATTAGCAATTTTTTACTTCAGGCTGTTTATTTAACATGATGTATAAAATAAACATCACAAAATACTAAAATGCAAATAAAGCTATCTAGACTTCAGATGATTGACAAAAAAATAGATTAATGTTCTTAGAGTGAGTAATTTAGGGTCTTTTACTGTATCAGATCATAATAGGATTGTAAACGCTCAGCAGTCACTGTTAGACCTCAGTAAAAAAGAAGTTTTTCTTAATTGTAAGAGAAGAGGAATAAGAAGAAAGTGTACTTTCTTGGTTGTTCCACAGTAAATAAATTTTTAAGAACAATATTGATGAAATGCTGAAGATGTTGATTCAGGAGCTTATTTGAAACTGTCTTCTACCAGTACTTAATTTGGGAACTTTACAATATTAAAAGTCTGACTGGGATAAGAAAACAGAAGAAGTAAGAGAAGTTACAAGAGTTTATAGACTAACTGGAAAAAAGAGTAACAACCTCAAAGCTAACTGTTTCACTTTGGGTTTTTTTCCCAATCAGTTAAAAAGGTAAGAGACCTTGGTGTCCTTATGTATTGTGTATGCAAGAACTAGGGAGACTTTATGCAAAAAGTAAAGGAGAAGTCAAGAGTAGGCTAGGGAAGGCACGAATAAAGATGGAATGGAGAGGTATAGGATTACTCAAGTAAGATGTTTAAAGTTATACAAAGTAAGCAGATCTTTCTTTCTAAATATCTCTGTAATCATGTACTATCAAGTAGCACCTACATGCAGAAAAATTATACTAAAAGTTCAGAAGCCTGTAAGTCCTACCTCAGACACTACCACAAATGGTGACATTTCAATTTTTTCAGTATTTGACAAATACAATTATTCCTATTACTGTTGAAACTAAAGTAGAGAAATCTAAAGAATATGCTAACAATATATTGTAAGGTGCGTCAGATTTCAACTTGAAATGTCTGACATTTTATTTAACCTTTGCAGTTGGCTGAATTGTACAGCTACTGCTGTTACCAAGATCACATTCTGTATGAGTTTTTCACATCTGGAAATTCCCTTGACATCTTTCTCATCCAAAACAGAAAATTTTTTTCAGCTTTAAAATAAATCCTGTAATACAGACCTTCATGTTGTTTTTAGAAGCAAATGATGAATACTTTAAGAGATAAGCAAAACAGACAATTGCCTAAATCCAGTTTTCATTCTTAAGCTCGTATTCTTCCTATGCAAAGAAGACTTAATTTTTCAGTGTGTTCCTCTGTCATCTTTTGCAATCTTATAACCCACAAGTACCATAACTTCCCCAAACACATTTTAAAGTTTAGAAACAGTCAAAACAATACTGTTACCAAAGTGGAAAGAGGAGAACACAGAAATGCTGCCATTAAATCTCTCCCTTACCATACATTTTAAAGCAGTCCACCCTGCTATGTAACAAAGCTTCAGTTTCACCTTTGGAAAAACAGGTTTTGAAGTAACTTTAAGATGCAGAAAAAAGATATCGCTTATTTACAAAGACTTTTTTAAAGATTTAACAGAGGGGTTTTTTTGTTTTTGTTTTTGTTAAAGCTTTCTGGGTAAAATATGCTTTTAAACCTAATGCTGTCAAGGAAAGCATGATCCCAGGGATTACGTGCTGGGTTTTTAATTTACCTTTAAACAGTGGAAGACAGCTCTGCAATGAAGTAGTGATGTTTTTGTGAGGAGCAGGCAAGAGCAAAGGTAAAATTCATTTTGATGAATTGAATGAAGCCTTGCTAATTAAAATGTCTTCATAAACAAAATAATAAAAAAAAAGGAGCAAGAACTGTAAGTATGTAGGCCAGTAACTAGTTTTAACCTAGCCGGGTAAAATCATCTGCTGACACAAGTGTATTAATTTCAATGCAGTTCCATTATTTTGTCTTTTTTGTGGAAACATAATTGCTGATATATACCAATACCTCGGCTTTAGACATGAAACTTTTGTAGAAAAACACTGCATAAAGAAAACCAAAATTATTTTTTACATATACACCTGTCTTTCCTACTTCTTTTTATCACAGAATATTTTCACTTGTCCAACCAATCATATCTCATTCTATTAACAGAGTAAGAAAGTTTATGTATGTTGTTTACAAGCATTTTTATCTTCTCATAACAGATCTATTACTGAGTGGTATACAAATAAGATCCTAACAAATAAAAGCAGATCTGCCACCAAGGCATCATCTATCAATTGCAGGCCTGGTATGACATCCGTTCTGAATATCTAGAGATAAACAACAGAAATAAATCATGGATGGAGATAGCTTTAAAGTTACAAAGCAGAAAAACAAGGGCTTCAGATACAAATGCTCTAAAAGACAATTTCCTGCTAAGGAGAAACTTGTCACTGTGAAACACTTACTTTGCAAGTTGAGAGGCACCAGAAACTACATTCAGTTAACAAAAGAGGTTTGCTTTCTTTTTACTTCAGTTTGGGAAATAACAACAAAGGAACATGGTTTTTGTGTAAAAGAGACTCTTCTAAAATTATGCTGAGTACTGTACAGACTACAGCATTACACAAAAAATAAGTTGTTTAAACAGCTTTTTGACTAAGAGATCCAAAAAATCAACTCCTTTCAGCAACGAACAGCTTTTAGAAAAGTTACCCTGGCTGATAACAAGCATCTTCATAAACCACAGAGCTAATAAATTCTGGTTTCCCGTGAAACCCTGTCTCTCATGAACTCACTGCTGTCAAGTGAAAGTATTCCGACAGAAACATTTTCACAGCTAGGACATCCACAACACCTCCCTCCTGTGCCCATTCTTTCACGCCCAAGAATAGGTTAGTTCGTGCTGAAACTTTTTGTCTGAGGACAAAGAAATTTTCCCTTCATCTAGCCACTTACTTTTAATAAAATTCTAGGGACTATCTTTTTTTGCAAACACTGCCCTGTAGTCAAATTAGACCACAACTGGCCAAAAGACCCCAAGTTTGTAGGGAAGAAAAGTGAGGAAGAAAGGGCATGAACAGGCAATTAGACAGTCTGAAATACAATACAGTAGAGAGGATACAGTCTAGGAGATTCCTGGAGTGTGTGGAAGATAACTTCCTGACACAGCTGGTCAGTGAGCCAGCTAGGGAAGGCGCCCTCCTGGACTTGTTCACAGAGGAGGACTTGTGAGTGATGTGCTGGCTGGAGGTCAGCTTCACCATAATGACCACGAAATGATAGAGTTTTTGACTCCTGGAGAAGTAAGGAAGGGTCAGCAGAGCTGCCACCTTGAACTTCTGGAGGGCAGACTTCAGCCTGTTTAGAAGACTGGTTGACAGAGTCGCTTGGGAGGCAGTCCTGAAGGGCAAAGGATCCAGGAAGGCTGGACATTCTTCAAGAAGGAAATCTTAATGGTGTAGGAGCAGGCTGTCCCCCTGTGCCGAAAGACAAGCCATTGGGGAAGAAGAGTGGCCTGGCTGAATGAACAGAGAGCTTTGGCTAGAACTCAGGAAAAACCAGAGAGTTTATGACTTTTGGAAGAAGGGGCAGGCAACTCAGGAGGACTACAGGGATGTTGTGAGGTTATGCAGGGAGAAAATTAGAAGGGCCAAAGCCCAGCTAGGACTTAATCTGGCTACTGCTGTAAAAGACAATAAAAAGTATTTCTATAAATACATGAGCAGCAGGAAGGCTAAGGAGAATCTCCATCCTTTATTGGATGCAGGGGAAAACATAGTGACAAAGGGTGAGGAAAAGGCTGAGGTACTTAATGCCTTCTTTGTCTCAGTCCTTCATAGTAAGACCAGTCCCCTGATCTGGAAGACAGGGATGTGGAGCAGAATGAAGCCCCCATAATCCAAGGGGAAATGGTTAGCAACCTGCTACACCACTTAAGACACATACAAGTCTATGGGGCTGGATGGGATCCACCCAAGGGTACTAAGGGAGCTGGTGGAAGTGCTCACCAAGCCACTTTGCATCATTTATCAGCAGTCCTGGCTAACTGGGGAGGTCCCAGTTGACTGGAAGTTAGCAAATGTGACGCCATCTACCAGAAGGGTAGGAAGGAGGATCTGGGGAACTACAGGCCTGTCAATCTGACCTCAGTGCCAGGGTAGGCTGCGGAACAGATCACCTTGAGTGCCGTTACACAGCACTTACAGGACGATCAGGCAACCAGGCCTAGTGAGCATGGGTTTATTAAAGGCAGGTCCTGCTTGACCAACCTGATCTCCTTCTGTGACAAGGTGACCCACTTAGTGGATGAGGGAAAGGCTGTAAATGTTGTCTACCTGGACTTTAATAAAGCCTCTGACACTGTTTCCCACAGTGTTCTCCTGAAGAAACTGGCTGCTCATGGCTTGGACGGGTGTACTCTTCCCTGGGTAAAAAACTGTCTGGATGGCCAGACCCAAAGAGCTGTGGTGAATGAAGTTAAATCCATCTGGCGGCTGGTCATAAGTGGTGTTCCCAGGGCTCAGT
Source organism: Pandion haliaetus (assembly GCA_013401275.1). Classification (NCBI taxonomy): domain Eukaryota; kingdom Metazoa; phylum Chordata; class Aves; order Accipitriformes; family Pandionidae; genus Pandion; species Pandion haliaetus. The sequence goes on along the minus strand of VYZV01005076.1, from coordinate 18,320 downwards.
ATTGGGGCCAGGTCTCTAATATCTTTATCAATGACCTGGACAAGGGGATTGAGTGCACCCTCACTAAGTTTGCAGATGACCCCAAGGTGGGCAGGAGTGTTGATCTGCTTGAGGGTAGGAAGGCTCTGCAGAGGGATCTGGACAGGCTGGCTCGATGGGCCAAGGCCAGTTGTATGAGGTTCAACAAGGCTCAGTGCCAGGTCCTGCACTTGGGTCACAACAACCCCATGAAACTCTACAGGCTCGGGGAAGAGTGGCTGGAAAGCTGCCCAGCAGAAAAGGACCTGGGAGTGTTGGTTGACAGCCACCTGAGTATGAGCCAGCAGTGTGCCCAGGTGGCCAAGAAGGCCAAGGGCATCTTGGCTTGTATCAGAAACAGTGTTGCCAGCAGGAGCAGGGCAGTGATCCTCCCCCTGTACTCAGCACTGGTGAGGCCGCACCTCGGATACCGTGTTCAGGTTTGGGCCCCTCACTACAAGAAAGACAATGAGGTGCTGGAGCACTTCCAAAGAAGGGCAACGAAGCTGGTGAAGGGTCTAGAGAACAAGTCTTATGAGGAGCGGCTGAGGAAACTGGGGTTGTTTAGTCTGGATAAAAGGAGGCTCAGAGGATATCTTACCATTCTCTAGAACTACCTGAAAGGAGGCTGTAGTGAGGTGGTGGTCAATCTCTCTTCCCAAGTAACGAGTGAAAGGGTGAGAGGAAATGGCCTAAAGTTGTGCCAAGGGAGGTTTAGATTGGCTATTAGGAAAAATTTCTTTACTGAAAGGGTTATCAAGCATTGCAATGGGTTGTCCAGGGAAGTGGTTGAGTCACCATTCCTGGAGGTACTTAAAAGACATGTAGATGAGGCGATTAGGGACATGGTTTAGTGGTGGACTTGGCAGTGTTAGATTAACAGTTGGACTTGATCTTAAAGGTCTTTTCCAACCTAAATTATTCTATGATATATGTCTGTTGTAGTGGTGTAAGACCACTTCTGCAATGAATAGTAATTGGCAGACTTTCTTTAGAAAACAAAAATCACCAAAATTCATGCTCAGGTAACCACCAGCACCAAGTTACCAAGCCATTTTCTCTCTGTTACACACTTTCTCTACTTCTCTGAATCTTGACTTCCTTACTAGACAGTGGGATGTCCTGATGAGGAAAAATGGAAAGATCTTCTACTTTCCCTAGCTCACAGTCTGGCAGCCAAGCCTTTTTTCATAGTGGAGAGAACTGGATTTCAATTTCCAAAGGCAGAAGAATCAATCCTTCTCCCTCACAAGCTGAACAGCTGGTCTGTGCACAAAGCTTATGTACAAAAGGAGACACTGCTGTCACCCCACTTGGTCTTGCTCTGCTGCCTGCCATGGATGAATATTCTGAGGAGATTCAACCTGCTATCATAGATAAGGCATGCTCTACAAATGCCTACTTCATTGAGACCCTCAGCAGACTTAGAAGAAACAATTCATTTTGATATATTAACTGGGATTCAACTAACTGCTGTTCAACCTTAGCTGTTAGAAGGTTGCAGTACTTCTGTGCATATTCAAAAGCAAAATTTCTCACACCTGGGAAACTTATGTTAAAACTGGTTGGTCACTAGACAGCAGCTGACTGGGTCTTTTGATGACCATGTTTCAAAATAGGATGGAATAAAACATAACATACAACAAGGTCCAAAATGTCATAGCTGATGTGCCCTGAATCTATATTTTAATACTATTACATTCTAGTAACATTCTTCTAACATAGCTTTTTGAGTGTAATTTCCTGGTATTTTAAAAAAAACCAAACAGAAAACAGAGAAGTTTTTCATATGGCTTCAAACACCCACACTAATTATCACCCAAGTTAAAATCTTTACATTTATGACATAACTCGTGGCAGCTGATGGAGCAGAACAAAAACAGTAGTAGCTTGACATGCTGTAGGGACCTACTTCAAAGAAGCAACACATTTTGTCAGCATGTTTCAGATGTACTAGATGGCAGCAGAAACCTATTGAGGACTCTTAATGGCTAATGCTCTCTCTTCAGCTCCACTGCCCAGTCCTGCTTTGGCTCAGAGCATCTTGAAGTAAGCACTATAAGGAAATATTCCATTAACTCATGAAGCCTATGGTTCAAGTGGTCATATCTGGCTTCTCTACCTAAACGATATATCGAAAATTCCTTCACTCATTCTTCACTTTCTGATGACACAAAGGATTATGAATTATTACTTGGATGTGTGCTGGTTTTGGCTGGGATAGAGTTAATTTTCTTCACAGTAGCTGGTATGGGGCTATGCTTTGGATTTGTGTTGACAACAGTGTTGATAACACAGGGATGTTTCAGTTATTGCCGAACAGTGCTTCCATACAGTCAAGGCCTTTTCTGCCTCTCACACCACTCCACCAGGAAGCAGGCTGGGGTGCATAAGAAGTTGGGAGGGGACACAGCTGGGTCAGCTGACCCCAACTGATCAAAGGGATATTCCAGACTGTATTATGTCATGATCAGCATATAGAACTGGGGGAAGAAGGAGGAAGGGGAGAATGTTCAGAGGTATGGCATTTGTCTTCCCAAGTAACTGTTCCGCATGATGGAGCCCTGCTTTCCTGGAGATGGCTGAACACCTGCCTGCCAATGGGAAGTGAAGAATGAATTCCTTGTTTTGCTTTGCTTGTGCATGCGGCTTTTGCTTTGCCTATGAAACTGTCTCCGTCTCAACCCATGAGTTTTCTCACTTTTACACTTCTGATTCTCTTCTCCATCCCACTGTGAGGGGAATGAGTGAGCCGCTGTGTGGTGCTTCGTGGCCAGCTGGGGTTAAACCACTACAGGATGACAGGAGCCAAAAAGGGCTGAAATATTATCATTGCTCAACAAGATTGGTGCAAGTACAGGCTGATCAGGAAAAAGTTGTGATAAGCTCAAATACACACAGAAAAAATGGTCCTGAAAAAGGCTGATAGGAACAGGGAAAAAAAGTCATCACTGAACTTACCCTAAAATGTTTTAAGTTTAAAAGGCATTGGTAACATGGTGAAATCTGTCACATCTTTCATGCAGCTGAAGACATATGCTCAAATCATTATTTTAGGACGAGGGAAAAAAAAAAAAAAAGATTTTTCAAACCTCAGTCTTTGAATAGCAATAAAATATTCTGAACAAAACTCATAATGAGTCAGTCACCTAGAATTTTAAGGTGAAAGCATTATAAGTGTGAAACATTTATAATTAACTGAAGACAAGGAAACATGAGACAACCTCAGTTGAGAACATACGGAGAACGTGACCTGAATTTCTTGAACTGGAAAGTATGTCTCCTATACTGTCCTGCAGAATTCCTTAGGCAAGGGTGGAGTGGGAGGACAAAGGGGAAAAAAATTGTCAACAAATATAAACACCACCATTTTCTGTCCTTTTCTTCACTAGGACTCATTATCAAGGCACATTATTTCATGGCAATACGACCAGAGGGAAATATATTCTTAAAACCATCTACATTATTATCTTTATCCACTGCTAAAGAGAGACCGGTCATCATAACTCAGTTTTCCTTATGTAAAATGTAGCTCTGAGCACACAGAAAAAGAGACAGGGAGAAAGTATTGACTGAAATCACAACTCAGCAGTAACCATAATAATAGAGCATTTGAAATTGTACAGTAATTGTCTAAATTAGTGATAGGATGGGATAGTTTCTTACACAAAGTTCATACCAGTGCTCGCATTATGGTAGTTTTTACTGTCATCTCTACATGAGCTGCAATGGTATCCATTAAAATTGTATACAGTGCTTTCAAAATAGGTTCCACCCCTTAGAAAGGAAACATGGGCAATGAAAGGGTATAAAGCTACCCAGAACTTCCAGAAATTAAGGCCAAAGCTAGGTGGGGGTCACAGGGATGCACCTGTTTTCAAGTTATTGCCCTTTCCCCAGAAAGGCAGATAGCTTAATTCAAGTGACAATGATTTATCCATAAAATAAAAACAAAAGGCTTTATAACACAAAGACCTCCTCAAACATTATTCATTATATAACTTTCATTCACCTTGAACCCAGGAAAAGCCAGTCAATTGGCCTTCCAAAAAGAAAAGAGGCTTTTGACCCCCAAAATCTCAAAAAATGTTCGCAAGACACAAGATCTAGTCACAGCTATATTTTTAAGTTTAAAACCCTTTTTAAACAACCAATTTACAAGCAGCATGAAAACAGAATTTGAATCCTACAGTACCAGACATTATGTAACAGAGGATCATTATTAAACTACCAGTTTTGTAGCCTGACAGTTAACTGTCTTTTTTCCTAGTCTGATCCTTAGCGAAATTATTCAGCCTTCAGATCAAGACACTTCACTTCATATGACATTATATGTCATTTACAGAATCACTCGATACTGACTTAGTTAATAAAAACTTTGATTAAAAACATAATATACAAGTGCCACTCCCTAAAAAAACTTTGTTACTAATTTTTGGTAAGTAACACGAGGAATAAGCTTTAAAACAAGCCATGATCCTTAGAAGAAATATACAACTAAGAAATTCATAAGCAATCCAAAATCAAACATCAAGAGCATGTGTTATTTAGTTATCCATAGTAACAAAAGCAAAACTTTCATACCTGCACCTGGAATGATAGCCAACTTCGTTTCAACTAGACCCATTTTAGCGGAAGAGGCTAAAAACCAGAACATAAATGAGTTCGTACTATAACCTGTAAGGAGAAACTTTGTAAAGTATGTAATAATGACCTACAAGAGTGTTAATTTATTACATTTCCTTCATAATGAACAATATATCACTTAAAACCCTTTTGTTTATGAAAATCTTTAAATAGATTCACCTGATATGCCTTTAGTAAAAGATCCAACTATTCCCATCAAGGCAAGCTTTGTACCTTATTAATTTTGACATAGCAGGTAAGCAATTACAGTAACAGAGACTTATTTGTAAAATGTAAAATACTAAAAGAAAAAGACTGTTATTATTTAACACCTTAAAATGGGGTAGAATTCTGTATGTAATTATTATGAATTCTTTAGCTGACAGAATATTCTGTAAGGGTCAAACAGCTTTACATACCCTGAATTAAGTTACTCGCAACTGTTCAGGACCAACTTTCCATTTACTTTCCAACAAATGCCTTTACAGTTCTGACAGCTGTATAGGTCAGAGTTCCTCTTTTCAAGTGCTGTTGTCACTTTTCTTTTAGAACAGCTTAATCGCTTGTGTAATAATACTCTCAATAACAACTTTTGCTTTTTCCCTGTAACCTGTTTAGATAAAATCAAATCTCCATCTACAATACTTCAAATACAGAAGAGTAGAATACTTTAATTACTAAATAAAATATCAAAACAACTATATAACCTTTCTGGCAATACCGATAAAATGAAGGTCATAACAATAAAATAAAACGTATAACAAAAACAATCCAGCTATCAGTGGTAAGTTGTTTGAAATTAAACATTAGTAAGTACTTAGACAGGTTTCTACTAAATCCCCTTAAAATAATTGGTTATAAACAATGTGAAATACAAAGTAAGTTTTATAAGACTGTTGCCAAAACAAGGATTAGTCAAGCCATCTGCAACACTAATAATGCTATGTTATATAAACAGGATTCAGACCTACCTGCCACTCTTATATCACAGGCTAACGCAAGCTCTAGGCCACCACCTAATGCAGTTCCATCTATTGCAGCAATAGTAGGTACAGGCAGATTAGCTGAAAAAGAAAGTTCCAATTAACACCAGCCTCAAAGAACCACTCTGAAACACCATTTCATTACATTTTGTTCAAAGTACAGTCACACTATAGGAAAAAACTTCCTAAAACAAAGCAGGCCTAAAAACTGATTGCTCAGCAAGACTTTCGAAAAAATATTGACCCTCCCTCTAATTGCTCTGTGGCTGAATAGGTTCACTAGCCTTTTTATCTAGCTTCTGCTCAATTTTGCCAGAAATCTAAACAGTAAACTCCAAAAATATACATAGCAGATCAGGCAAACAATAACACAAGAATACTTAAAAAAGGCGCACACGCACAGTCCCAGTTGAAACACAGATGTCTTATCATAATCATCTGTGATCACAGATGGAAGCTCTCTGTGTCTTAGTCCCAGGACATGGTGTGGCCACCACTACCTCCCCTTTCCTCCTGTAAAGCAGAAGCTAACAGCTTAATGGAATGTGGGAAAGTTGTCAGCTTGGTAAACAGATGCACATGCTGCCAGTACACGTGACAGATAGCAGGGCTCCAGAGGCCTGTGATTTATCATCAGTCTTCTGACACAGGGAAGTCATTTAAACATTCAGCTTCAAGTACTGCTCTTCACCTACAAGTTTTAAGTTCTCTTCCTCCTTCGTCACCACGAACTTGAAGAAGTTTGATGAAAAATTATTTTTACTTGAGAAATAAACTTGTGTATTACAGCTTTATATTTAATGTAACATTTACCACAAGCTATCAATAATTTTAAACTATACTCACACAATATTTCAGTAGTACATTTTTGCTACTAAAGTTTCACAGATAGTCTAAAGCAATTCATTAGCTGAACACTTGGGTGTACAGCTTGTGGAAATGTTAAACCAACTCTTGACAGCAATACTTTTTTCTGCAGATGTTAAAAAAATATTTTCTTTGTTTTAATGTTTCAGCTACTTGAATTCAATGACCAGTTCATTCAGTCTTAGTTGGAAATTGAAAAAGAAAAAAACCTGCCGCCAAAATATAAATGAAGATTAGGTAGTCGAGAATGTTCTCTCCTTTTAAAATCTAGAAGGGTAGCATGACCAAAAATGATTAATTTAATGTATTAATTACAAATAATACTTCCTTTCTTTAGTGAACCTGTTAGTTCTAAATTTAATTTCTAAATTTTTAATTTTTTAGTGCTACCTAGCTTACCTTTTTGCTTTCTGACGACAGACTTTAGATAACTTCAATTTTTAAAAAAATCAATTAAATGTTAACGTGTATCAGCATGAATAAATCTGTGTACAAACAGGTAGTCTCTCACTGGGTAACAAAACAAAATATCAAATTAAATGGAAGGTTATTTTTAGCTGCAAATCAACAACTAATGAAAATCCAATTGTCTTTAAGAAAAGAACAAAAATTTACCAATGCTTTTTGAGATTGTAACAGATGCTTCAAACCAAAGCCCCTTGGTTGCTGGTTTAGATTGTGATTAAAAGTGATTATCTGAATCAATTCCAATGTCAAAAGAGACTACTTATTACTGTCTGCAACATCAAGCACTTG
>VYZV01005075.1:24740-39764 GCA_013401275.1 Pandion haliaetus | reverse complement strand
TGGCAAAAAAAATTTGCTTTCATTAAGGGCTGAGTCTTGACAATCAGCAGAAATAGTCATAGATATGTTCACGGCGCCACTAATGAAAACTTAAAAATTATTGTTAACTCTCTTTGAAATGGTGACCAAAGCTTTCCTTTAACACCTTTGTCTTTGCCTGCAGGGGAGATGATTCTTTTTGCATCTCTTTCCAAAGGGAGACACCACAAACTGGCAACATTAGGAGAAAGGTTCATTAAATGCGAGTATGATGGTGTTTCAAGGCATTCAAAATTAGATGTACATGCTTAAAGTGACTATCTGCTCTCCATTATGGACCATATACTGCAATTAATTGGATGGCCTTTGAGAATATTTCCAGCCATCTGGATATCTACAAAAATGGTGGAAGAGCTTTATCTNAATGGTGGGAGAGGTTTTTCTCTTTAAGGTAAAAAAAAAAAAAAAAAAAAAGCAAGCTTGAGTTTAATATCAATTAGGGGTTTAACATCTGTTACTAGAACTAATAGTCCATAAACATCAGAATTCTCAACATCAAATGTTAAAGGTTGGAATGTATCTGACTTAGCGTTAGCAGTATAAATGTTAATGCATCTAGCTACAGCTGATTTTCTAGTGTTTCTGTCTAGTCAATGGACAGAGGCACCTATGGAGGATGATTTGTTCTGTCCTAAAATAGATGTCTAAGATGACTAGCAGAGGTTTCTCTTTCAAGGTGCCTACCTCTCTGCCATGACATTAGAGAGAAACTAGGTGTTTGTCTTCTGAGTTCACTAGGGTGAAGTCAGATTAATTCCAATGTAAGTACCAAATTGTAGCTTATTTTAAAACAGAAAAAAGAAGAAGAAGAAAAAAAAAATCCAGGGAAAAAAAAAAGTGGTGTGAAGTGGTGATGGTTATCTCATAGCAGGTATAAGTCAAGTGGCATATTGGGAATCTTCTAAATCAGCCCGGCTTTGGAATTAGTGCTATGTAGGGAAGGGGCAGGGGAAAAGGCTGTTTGGAAGTCGTTAAATAAGACATGCTGTTACAACTGGAATACTATACTCTTATGTTTGTTTGTTTGCTTTCAGTTGTCCCACTTAGGTCTGAACCCCAAAGAGAGCCGTGCAGTAGATATTGTCTTGGCTATTTAAGTCCAACCACTTTTAGACTGAATTTTTTACAGCTATTCAAGCATAGATGCTGATGATTCTGTGCTGTAAGGGTAATTACCATTTTCTCACCTTAATAGAACTTTTTCTAAAGAAATTAGAGCACTCCTATCTCCATGCTCTCTCAGTGATTTAGCATATCCCCAGTGTATTTGAATTGTTCATTAGCCAGATGCTACCTAGATTAGAAGGGAAAAGGTAATCTACCATGCAACATGACCCAATACTTGCTTAAAAATGAACTAAATTCATTCCAAACCATAGCAAATAACATGGGCTTGTCCCTTGGGCTTTCCACTGAAAAATTCATGCAGAGCTTCTAAATGTCATCTCTGTGTCCATATGCATTTTGTACACATGCTGTTTTGTATAATGAGGTGTCTTGTCAATCTTGAACAAAGTCGAGATGATGTTGCAGGGACAAACCACAGGCCATTCCTTTTCTTTTCTTTTTTTTTTTTTTTTTTTTTTTAATATCATGCTTTACATAGAGAATCAAATAAATAGTTTAATAGAGCTTCTGGAATCAGATCTGGCTCCCTTCTGCATTGATCAGTTTAGGATCTCATGAAGCTTTAAGGCCTTGTGAATAGAACTGGAGATTCTCCTTAAGGTTTATAAAGAGATTAAGAAACCAAAGGAAGCAGATGGACTTCTTGCAGAATTTGCATAAATGCATAAACAATCTGGTGATTGAAACCAAAGTTTAGCTAAACCATTGTGGGTGCTGCTGTAGCACATTCTAAGCACATACTTATGTTTGAGTGCTTTCAGTATCTTCATAAATCTGACTGCAGGAGCTAAAACCTCCAATAAATGTATACTTTTGGGGATTTTTTTTTTTTTTATTATTGTCATTTACAGTCCACAGCTGCATGCAGATTACTGGAAGCACTCAGAAAAGAATGAGCGCTAGGGGAGGAGCCAAGACTCAGTTCTCTCCACATGCTCACTTGTATTAGAGTTTTAAATTCTTATGGTACCATTCATAGTCTTTAAACTTTATGCCACACAAGCCACAGGAAAAGGCTGGTCCTTACCTGAGGAACATGCAACAAATTGGAAAAATGCAAATTAAATATAATTACCATTGGTTTTATGTGATGTCAGTAGTAATACTAACATAGTGGTAACATAATACAGACCTGAGATACCCTTGTCATCTGTTTGCCATTAAAAAATGTCTGTAGCTTCTGTGCCTGTTTTGATGTTAAACCTAGCTAGAAGAGTTGCACTGAACTTAATTTTTGTTCTTTTATGTTATTCCCTAGTGTAACTCCTAATGTTTCAAATATTTCCTTTCATCTTTCCTCCTCTCTCTTACAGAGCAGGTAAGTGCTGCAATGTTTAAGATCAAACCATCATGATGAAGAGGTAAAAGAATTCACTCTTTTTCAATAATGATATATAAGGTATTGGTAGTTACAATGTTTTGAAACTGCTATGTTTATGTATCAGAAAGGCTGAATTACTCTGTGATCTAATGAATATTAAGTATTATAAAGCAATGCTTCATGGTGAAGTTTAATGTCAACATGCTATTGCAATGTTATAAGCACATGTTTTTTCTGTAGAAAGCTTAACAGAAGGGTATATTTTCAATCTTTTATTCACAAAGGTGTTCAATAATTTATATGCTACGTTGCATCCCATTGTAAAACTGCTCAATGAGCAAATTAAACCTTAAGAAGGCTGTTGGGTTTGTGCAACAGAATTCTGTTCAGTATTTCAGTTCTTTTATCTCAAGCCTCTCTTCTTCTCCCACCTGTCCTTACCGCTGCTGCTTCTGCTGTGTGGTGCCCATATCTTTCTGACGATCACCTTCTGTCTTCCACTATTTGTCCTCTTTTCTGTCTACAGAATTTCCATTCCTGTAAAAACATCCTAACCTTCCACCGCCTACTCATAGTTTTCACATTCTATTTGGAGTCATCAATTTACATAAAAATGGCAAATTTGCACCCAGTACAGTGGAGGGAGGTAGAAGTAAAATTCCTGTTCTCCACTTAACGTATTGGCAGATATTCCCTCTTGACCCATCTGCTGAGTAGCTGGACATTCAGCCCTGTATTGTCTCTTTAGAAAAAGGTAAATGATTCATAGACAGTCAGTGTCACCTCTGTGCCCAGCAAGACTGTGGAGTGGATCCTCCTGGAAACCATGATAAGGCACATGGTAAAATAAGGAGGTGATTTGTGACAGCCGACATGGCTTCACTAAGGGCAAATCGTGCCAGACAAATTTGGTGACCCTTTACGAGGCGGTTACAGCATTGGTAGCTAAGGAAAGAGCAATGGACATCATCCACCTGGACTTGTGCAAAGCATTCGACAATGTCCTGCATGACAGCCTTGTCTTTAAATTGGAGAGACATGGATTTAAAGGATGGAGCACTTGGCGATAAGGAATTGGCTGGATGGTCACACTCAAACAGTTGCGGTCAACAGATTGATGTCCAGGTGGAGAGTGTGTGCTGTTCTTCAGTGACAAGTGGTTAGTATTGGGACTGCTGCTGGTTAGCATCTTTGTTAGCGACATGGACAGTGGAATTGAGTGCACCCCCAGCAAGTTTGCCAATGACACTAAGCTGTGTGGTGCGGTCAACATGCTGGAGGGAAGGGATGCCATCCAGAGGGACCTTGACAGGCTTGAGAGGTGGGCCCGTGCGAACCTCATGAAGTTCAACAATGGGTTGGGCCAATCCCAAGCACAAATACAGGCTGGGCAATGAGTGGATAGAGGGAAGCCCTGCGGAGAAAGACTTGGGGTATTAGTGGATGAAAAAGTGAATATGAGCCAGAAATGTGTGCTCGCGGCCCAGAAAGCCCATCGCATTCTGGGCTGCATCAGAAGAAGTGTGACCAGCAGGTCGAGGGAGGTGATTCTTCCCCTCTACTCCCCTCTCATGACATGCCACCTGGAGTACTGTGTTCAGCTCTGGGGCCCCCAACATAAGAAGGACATGGACCTGTTGGATTGAGTCCAGAGGAGGGCCATGAAGATGATCAGGGCACTGGAGCACCTCCCCTGTGAGTATAGGCTTAGATAGTTGGGGTTGTTCAGCCTAGAGAAGAGAAAGCTCTGGGGAGACCTTATAGCAGCCTTCCAGTACCTAAAGGGGGCTGGCAGGAAAGCTGGAGAGGGACTTTTTACAAGGGCAGGTAGTGATAGGACAAGGGGTAATGGCTTTAAACTGAAAGAGGGCAGATTTAGATTGGATGTAAGGAAGAAGTTCTTGACTGTGAGAGTGGTGAGGCACTGGAACAGGTTGCTCAGAGAGCTTGTGGCTTCCCTGAGAGGTTGTGGCTGCCCCATCCCTGGAAGTGTTCAAGGCCAGGTTGGATGGGGCTTTGAGCAACCTGGTCTAGCGGAAGGTGCTCCTGCCCATGGCAGGGAGGTTGGAACTAGATGATCTTTAAGGTCCCTTCCAACCCAAACCATTCCATGATCCTATGATATGATTTCTGTATTATTTATTTTCTGTTCTGCAATGTGACAAATTGACTCTCAGGAATTCAATATGAAGAAATTAAATGTTTTGGAAGGCTCTGCCGACCTCAGAATTGATGAAGTAAAGACCATCGATTTTACTGGTCATAGTGCCATGTAAATTAACAAACAAATTACTTTGATATATGCATGATTTGAGGACAATGAGAAGGTCTGAAAGGCAGCTAGAAAAATTCAAGTTTGGTAATTTCTTTCTCAAATCAGGGTCTGTAGTGATACTGATTGCATTCAGTGCCTGAACTTTTTCTCCCAACTGCATGACATTGCAAGGAAGGAGAGGATGTCATTCTGCTGTAGACAATATTTCACTGTGCTGAAATGCTAATAAATGTGACTTAATTTTGGTTAAACTATGAAAAACAGGAAGGTTCTATTTGTGGATAATTTGATTCTAAAACGTATGCAGTCACTAATGATAATTTCCTTTTAAATGTGTTAAAAACACGAGGCACTCTATCTCAGAGCAGGTAGAGATAATTTCAGTAAGGTGCCATTGATACTCTGTCACGTTTTACTAGTAATCAATAGAAAAGGTTGGCAGCAACACCACTTATATTAGCACATGGTTTTGTTTTGGTTTTCCATTTATTGAGAAAACAAATAGTTCACATTTTGATCTGAAAACCATAAATTTTTGACAGGTCCTGACTATTCTTATGACTGACAGTAAATTAATCAAGAGAAGTCTTGTCAGACTGGTGTTACCTGTTAGAATCTTTTCCAGGTGTTGTGGTGTGATATTTTTTTTTTCCTGAAGACATTTGCAAAGGAAGGTGAACTAGTTGGAACTGGGAGCAGATGTCTCAGAAGTTGTTTAATGGTCAAAGTTGAGCTAAAGGTAGTTAAAAGTCTTGAAAGCAAAGCCAAGAATGCTGTAGTTCACAGGGACAGGAAAAAAGGAGCCAGAGAGGGAAGCAAAGAGGAGGATAAGAAAATTGTTTAGATGAGTATCACTGGAAGAAGACTGCATTTGCAAAGGCCAGGAAGAAGTAATCTGCAGTAATAGTTTGCCAATGTAATATGCTGAACAAGACTGAATAATATGAAAGGAAAGTCATATCTTAGATTTGACACACAATGTCTTCAGAATGTAGGTGCATGATAAAAAGGTGCCTAAGTGGACGGTTGGATCTGAACCAGGATAAAATGGTGCCATCTACTGATCCAGAAGCTCTCAAATTGCTGAACTTTGCTGAGTTTTGTTTAATAAAACATATTTTACCCAATAAGCCTGTTACCAAAGAGAGAGTTTAGTTGGTCTAAGCATGTATACAGTTGAGATTTATAACAAATTAATGAGCTCAATTTAAAATTGATTCAAGTGAAAACAGTTCAATTTCTCATGAAGATTGAATTTCAGATGGGTCAACTACTGGAACAGGAGATTAGGGCAAAGTTTTTCCACAAAGAGAATTTCCAGGTAGTTGGCAGTTATGAAAATCAAACTTCTTATTGATGGTTAAATCAAACGTGGGAACTTAACTCTGTTCTCTTTTCATCTCTTGGCCTCAGTGACTTGCCCAGAGTCACTCTGTGAGTCAACGGCAGAGCTGGAAATAAAACTGAAGAATTATTACTCCCAGTCACAGGCACTAACCACAAGACAATCTTTCTCCTCATTTCCCTTTTAATGGACTACACTTGCATTTAGCATTCCACACCAGTCAACAGGGGAAAATTATTGGCTGTAGTTAGACAAGCGTATTAAAGAGTACCTCAGAGTTTATGGATGAAAATAGCTATAAAAATGCTCAGTTTTATTATTATTATTTATTGTTTGCAAACATAGAAATTCAATAAAAGTTTACAGATAAAGGAGGCCCAGCACAGGCCTTAAGTTTCCCATTATTTCTTTTCTGTTCCAAAAGCAATATGCATCACTTAAAATATTTAGCTGAAAGATGTTGTTGCCAACATTTTCTAATATTTATTCCTGGAAAAGTTTATTAAAATATGGAAGAACTCATTATGAAAAATTCTCTTAAATTATCCTGTTCCCATTCTTAGCTTCTCTTCTTCACCTAGTAATTGTCACATAGTTCTCTGCTAAGAATTTAAAACAGGACCTATTAGTGAAATCAAGAGTACCTATAGTCCTGAGTAATCTGTGAAGGGTTTTCTTTCATTGCCAGATCATTTTCACTAGTCTGAATGCCAGCTCAGTTCTCCACACTGAGGTCAGTTCCCAAATTTTTTAGTTGATTTGTCTTCCTGTCATCGCCAATCAGTATGAGTGAGTGGTGGGAATGAGTTGTGTGATCAAGTACTGTTCAACATGAACAACCCATAAAAATTAATGGCTATATTTTTATTTTTGTGATTCCATTAATTTAAATGTGAACCATATTTGACAGCAAACATTTACACCGTGAATTGAAATAACTGAGAATTGAGATGAAAAGCTACAGTTAGCAGGTTATGAAACTTCAGATAGTCTGACTGCACAAGTTCAGCAAGGACTTCACAGCATGTCCAGCAATGGATAAGACACAAAATGAAGTCTGTCTTCTTGAAGACATAGTCACAAAATAAACAGATCTGCATACCTAGCAGAACCTGGCAGTGGTTGTAGGGGTGCAACAAAAGCACAGGGCAGCTAAACACTAGGCAGCAAACAGCGTTTGTTTTGCATATCAACTGCTGATCCTGTAAGCGAGCTGCAGAGATTTGCCATGCAGTTTACCATGGAGAACAGAGAATAACCTTCAGGATATGTTCAAAAAAGGGTCTTGAGGGCAATGCTTCATCATGTTCAGGAATTGCAAATTACTTCCATGAGGAGAGGACCTACCCCCGTGCATTCAGGGTGCTACATCGACCTAGTTGCAGAACAAAGAGGTAGTGGTGTAAAATAGTTACTGATGCTTCCAAGGGCCACAAGGCCCTGCAGCAGCTGGTGTATATTTTTTAATCTCTAGTACCTTTTGTTTGTGGAATGAGCATCTATAAGTGAGCCCAGGTTGGTGAAATGAGGAATTGGTGCTGATAATAGATAAGATGCTGGTACTGCTAAGAAAGAGTGAATAAATTAGCATGAGCAAGTAGTCCAGTAGGGCCACTGCAGAAATGAGACAGGTACTTTTGAATGCTGTGCTTGAGGAAGTCATATGCAGAAGCATAACGTATGCACTGGCACGTCTGGTATTGCTACCTATGCTAAAAGTGTGATGAAAATTACAGTTTTGTGAGGAAGTGCAGACAAGTACAAGTGTGTTGGTGTGCCTGGAACTATGTGGAGCTTCTTGTCGTAAATCATGTCCACCCTGTGCTTTCTCGATTTAAAGGACTTTCTGTCTTCTCTTTCTGTTTATTTATTTATTACCAAACAATTGAGAGTCTAATTAACCTCAGTTGGCCAAGAAACAGCAATTTTAAAGCCTCCTGCTCCTTGGTCATTTGTGTGACTCACATACTTAAGTTTTGTTTATTCTTTAATGCTAAATCCCACTAGAGTGAGGAAAAAAGCAAGCAAGCCTCAGAACCTGACACAAACCACAGTCAACAAGTAGCAGAATCCAATAGCAAATTTCAGGCTTCACTTGACTACAAATTAATTCTGCATTCTAACTGTGCTCTCTGGTTCATTAACATTCCAGTTTCTTTTGTGTTTTCTGAGCACTGCATTTAACTCTTAACACATCCCAGTTTATTTCTGCATAACCTCATTCCACTACAACATTCCAGTAGCAGGAACCAGGCTTAGAGAAATACAGCTATTTTTTTCTTTTTTTTTACCTCCCCTCCAACATGTTTCTCATCAAAAGAGTTTTGCCATCAGCTTCCGTAAGGCAATATTTCACCAAGTGTGCATTAAAAATGAGGATAAAGCAAGTGTGTAACTGTGAATACATCACTAAAAATAGCTTTCCTTTTTTTTTCTTTTTTTTTTCCTTTCCTTTTTTTTATTTGCAAGCCATTTGGAACTTTCAGGACTCTCTTAAAAGTCATTAATATTGTTATGGTACTCTCTAGTCTCGATAGAAAGACTTAATCTGTTAAATATACTAGGGGGTGTGAACCCTTCCATGATAGCAGCAATACCAGGCTTGTTTTGCAAGATTCCTCTAACCCTCTCCACCCCTTAGAAAGGTATAATTTGTAAGTCATAATATTTTTTTTTTAGTTCAAAAAGAGTACAGTAAAATTTACTGAATGTGAAATCATCATGTACTCTTGTTAATATAAAGTATAAATGATATAAACTGTCAAGCTTTGGGTTTGCAAGCTGATCAACTGGAGTAAGAGAAATCTCCTAATCTCCAGGTGCATGAGGTTTTATGCATTCCTCTAAAGCATTAGACCACAGCTGGAAACAGATGAGGATGATCTGTGGCACTTAGTGTAACAATTCCCAGAAAAATATGCATTTAGCATTTGCAGCCATGAAATTAGTACATTTATGTAATGGATTTCTTTTTTTTCCTTGGACAAATGGTATTCCAAAAATGAAATGTTTGGCAGACTGCAATACAAAGTGTGAGACAGATTTGTTTGTTTGGTTGGTTGGTTTTGGTTTTTGTTATCCCTTAATAAAAGGTAAGGGATGAAATGTAATTCTTTTACTTTGTTCTGCTTCATGCACCTCAGTCACAAATACGTAATGGAAAAACAGTGTGACTCATGTCACCTTTGCCACTTGCTCCATAGTCAAATGTCAGGGAACTCAGACCTGACTTCAGAGCCCTGCTCCTGGGATTATTTCTGGTTTTCATATGTTGGCTGTGTAATGTACAACGCATAAACTAAGCAGGGAGTATAACCTAGTTCCTCCCAATTCCCACTGAGTAGCGTGAGTACGAGGCCAGAGAAACAGCTCACTCTGCCTGCAAATACCTTCACCCCTCTAATGTGCAGCCATGAAATGCATCTTCAGCAGCCTCTCCTATAGCCTGGTGAACAGGCACTCTGACTTGTATTCCTCCCACTAAATTCTAGATGCTTAATTGAAATGTTAAAAGGAGTTCCAGATCTTACTTCAGTCACAGAATGGTTTGGGTTGGAAGGGACCTTAAAGATCATCTAGTTCCAACCTCCCTGCCATGGGCAGGAGCACCTTCCGCTAGACCAGGTTGCTCAAAGCCCCATCCAACCTGGCCTTGAACACTTCCAGGGATGGGGCAGCCACAACCTCTCAGGGAAGCCACAGTCTCTTTGAGCAACCTGTTCCAGTGCCTCACCACCCTCACAGTCAAGAACTTCTTCCTTACATCCAATCTAAATCTGCCCTCTTTCAGTTTAAAGCCATTACCCCTTGTCCTATCACTACCTGCCCTTGTAAAAAGTCCCTCTCCAGCTTTCCTGCCAGCCCCCTTTAGGTACTGGAAGGCTGCTATAAGGTCTCCCCAGAGCCTTCTCTTCTCCAGGCTGAACAATCCAAACTCTCTCAGCCTGTCTTCAATAATGGATGGAAAGAGAGAAGCAGTTCTCCTATAGTTACAGGTAAATTGCCCATGACATGTACATACACATATATGCTCTCTCAACCTAGAGAGACCCACAACAAATTCTTTCCAAGTTTAGGAAAGCACCTAGAATTAGATGGAGGAAGACTTGCCTTTCTGAGGTGCATGACAAGTGGGTTTGAGTTTCTTGTACCCAAAGGAAGACCCAGATCACACCTCTTCCATTCCTGGTTATATATGCTAACCTACAGGACACTGTGCAAGTGATTATTGGCTATTGGCACCCACAATTGGACATGGCTTATCTGCAGGTGTTGTACCTGGGTATCACGTGGAGGAAGCCACTAAGCCCTTACTCAGGTGCCTTTGCTTCAGAGCATGGCAGGAGTGCTCTGGTCTGGAGAAAACCCTGATGTCTAGCTGTAGGTTTCTCCTTGCTAACTTTAGGGCTTTCTAGGTCATTCTTTGGAAGCTTTTGCTTTTTTTTTTTTTTAAGGCGCTACAGAGTCCTTAGTTAAAAGCAAAACAAGAACATGTGTATATTACTGTCTGAGTCTGTGAACTGGCTTACATAGCAGCACCATTCATAGTCACAGACTTAGCCAGACTAGGCAGGTTTTTGACACATTGTAGACCCCTTCTTGTCTTCAGCTCCTCTGGTAAAGCTGTTCTCTCTTGCTCCGCATGATAAGGGGTAATACTCTTTTCGCTCCTCCTTGCCATTCTGGATGAAGTGAGTGTTAGTGGGGCTGATTACACCCATAGGAGATTACTAATCACTTCTGGCAGCTTGCTATTAATATAGCCGTCACAGCGTCAAATCCTGGTGCTGTGAAAAGGCATATGCATCTTCTTAAAGCTCTTAGCCTGGAAGACACAATTTAGTTGTGAATAGGGATATTTATATTAGAAATACAATCTCCTTTCCCCAGTTTTACACTGAAGACAGTCACCTAGCTGCTTTTATTTGCAGTTGTAAGTCTGTAGTAAACTGTGTGACTTAAGCGTGTTACATATCAATGCAATCCATGTCAAGGTCAACTGAAAATAAGCCAGATCCTCACATACGTAAAAACGTTGCTCAAGTGAACAGAACGACCATGTTTGCATGATCTTTTTTCCTCTCACTCTAAGCATTGAAGAGTGAAATGTCAGTTGTTGATATGCAGTTATGCCATTTAATATTGTTAAAACTTGCTGGATTTGTGAACAATCTAATAGTACAGGTTCTCCGGAATTACTTTTTTTTCTTCACCTGAAGAAATGATGATATAATAATATCAGAAGATGGTATGGTAGCATTTTGGCCAATGTAGTATGAAGTGCCTTGCTGTAAATTGAAGTGGAGTGGGTGTTAAAACATTCTCTGCCAAACATGCAGTTAGGTGGCTTGCTGAGGAAAGTGGTCCTAAAGTAGGAAACGAAAAACTGTCTGTTCCTTCTTGTGATGTCCCTAGTTTAGTATCTTAAATTTCTAAGGAACTGGGTATTTTGGGGGTTTTGGTGTGTTGTTTTGTTTTTAAATAATGGGGAAGAAGTGATCTGCCTCACTGTATTTCGTAGTAACACAATTCCGCTGACATCTTTTTAGTACAGCTCTTTTACAGATCTTTTAAATAAAGCAATGTGAGCATTGTCTCTCTCACGAAAGTAAAGGGTTACAACTGATGCAAAACATACCACCTGAGGTACTTTTTGTGCTAATTACACCTCTGTTCAAAGCCATGGTGTGATAACAGCTGTTTTGTCTGCTGTAGGGCAGAAAATACCCATACCATCCCACATGTCTTTAGTACTAGCACTTTCAAAGACTGTCTTGAGTTTAGTAAAAGTCATAATAATTTAGAACTCAATAAAATCATTCCATTAAAAAGTTCAACAAATAATTGGCTGCAGCATGCTGAAACCTGTGTCACTGAAATTTGGGTAGGTTTTTGAGTGTTATGTTTTTATTATGCTTAAATAAGTGAAATATTTGAAGAAGGTAATTTTCTCCAGCTCTTCATGTCACAACTGTATTTATAAGAAGAAAATAGTTTGGGATTAAGAAGCCTAGGTATTTTAGTTGCATGAAAATTGAATCAACTAAGCATTTAAAAATGTTCTTAATTTTAAATTAATAGCTGATAAATCCATTCTACACAGGACTTCAGCTATTCAGTGTGATTTATTACGTACTTGACTTCAATTCCTGGAAAAATACTGGAAGTCACTAAAAGCACCTGTAAGCACCCACAAAAATAAAGGACTTTCAGGATGGTAAACATACATTTGCCAAGAACAAAATATGTCAATCCAATTTAATTTTCATCTCTCATAAAAAACAGGTCTTGTGGGTAAAGGACAGGCAGCAGATGTCATATATTTTGACTTCAGTGGAAGAAATTGTTTTAGGTGGATAGAAAACTGTTGAAAAAGCTATAATAGGGGAGTGTTATTAATATTTCATTGTCAAAAAGAAGCGTTTGTCAACAATGTGGTTATTAAATCTGTAGATGACACCAACTTGAGTAGTACTGTAAGTACTTGGAGAACAGTGAAGCAGAAGATCAGGAAAAAAAGTTATAACGTGATTACATAGGGAGAGGTACCTGGGAAATGTAATAATGTTGCAATAAGTAGGGAATGCATCAGTTTTGCTAAAGTTTAAAATAAATTGAATAAAAAGCATGGCAGATCATTACATTTGCTATTTTTCTTGATGATTACAATTGCAAAAGATTTGATTTTCAGTATTCATGTTAGCACTTAAGGTGTGATATTTCTATATTAATTATTTGGGTGAAAGAGTCCATGGAAATGAAATGGGACATAATATCTGTTTGAGAAAAGTACAAATCTTTGATATCAAACTTTAAAGATGTTTTATATCACAACGGCCAAAAACTTCAATTTCAGCATTGCGGCTGATACCTGCACTCTACCCAGCCATCAGCTTTTCTTGTATTAACTGATGTTTTATCATTTAAGTGGGCAAAATACGATCTATTTGATCATTTGAAAATAGCAGAATAGAAGTTCTGTAAGGAGGCAATTTTCATCTCTCTAACAATGAGAAAAGAAATATTCTTGGTAAAAGTAGTTTAGCGTCATATCTGAATATTGCTGTTAAAAGGGTGTTATCCACTTTGTTACTTTGTCTTTTTATCATATATTGCTTCTGATAGAAGTATATTAACACCCGTATATACATCTTGATATAGTGTCTATACACGTATCTCTGTATGCTTGTTAATTATAACTGAAAGCCTTACGTTTTGTAAAAGTCTATCCTTAAAGCCTCCTTTAGGAAGCTTCTATAACATTAAGAAAATTATTTACTTATATTCACAAAAGAAATATGGAAGGACTGGAATTCAAATCCCAATTTCCTTAATAGCATTGTGTTAACCTCATTAAAGAAATTCTGTTAAGTCTGTTGTGGGGTTAAGTAAAGGATTGCTGAACAGTTTCTATTCATAGTATCAAAATTATTTGGCTTAAGTGATCAAGTCTCAGCAAAATAAATGCTTCCAGAATTTGTTTAACTTCAAAAAAACTATGGAAAATATTTTTATTTACTATATAAATGTGCTGTTTGGTTACCATGTTAACATTTCATGTGTTGTGTTTCTAGACAATGCATTTTTAATATTAATCCCTTTAATACATTTTACCATATTCTTCTTAGTAAGATTGTTTTATCTTCACTGAAATCATTGTATTTTCTTTAATAAGGTGAACATTTAATGTGCTCTTGGCATGAATTAATTTTTAATAAACCATTATTAGGTCAGATCTCTGTGGATTTCTTTCCCCTAAAAATCAAGCCTCTTCCAGCAAGGAGTTTTTGATAGATCCTGATATATGAATTGATTATAGCATTTTCAACATTCACAAGAATAAGGAAGGAAAAATTCTGGTTAGTCAGACTATGGATGATTTTTTTCCTCTTTGATACATGTATGGGACAGGGTAAAATATGTATTGCTAGAGAAACTGATTATTTTAAGCTCTGGTGAAGCCTCAGTTATTATACCTTGTGTTCTAATTTCCTAGCAGAAATTAGCAAAATCGCAAATTTTATCTATTTATCTACCTGTCAGAATGTTTGTGTTGTAGTCAACGGGTATTTGGGGTTTTTTGTTTGTTTTGTGTGTGTGTGTGTGNNNTTGTGATTAACTCAAACATGAATTTTTTTTGAATTGATAGTCATTTGGGGGGCGTTGCTTATTTTTGGGGGGGAGTGTTGGTTTTTTGTTTTTTGTTTTTTTTAAAGCACTAATTCACTCTTCAGTTGGTTAATGAGCTACTGTGACAGTTTTTGCATTGATGCTTCAAAGATCTGAGTTGCAGAACCGACATTGTCCAAGTATGGAAATAGGAGTTCCATTTAAAACTTGAAAGCCTACCTTGGTAAACTACAGACCTAGCCTTCTGTCTATTCTGTCCAAGACTTACAAAGGAGATAGCGTGAATATATTGGTGGTTGATTTAATATTGTCAACCATCAGTCTTCAAATGATAAATTAAACGTGCCCTGAGTTTCCATGTGAACTCCATGAAAAAGCTGTACGTTCCAGCTCTAATGGGGGGGTGGATGCTCTGTGAAAAGAGCTTATCTGGGTTACCTTTTGTTGTGCTGACCATAGAGTTGGGAAAAGGCGGACAAGCTTTTGGGCCTTCCAGTTCAAAACAGAATTTTTTTCAGAAAGAACAGTTTGCCAGGGTTTAGTTATGTTGAAATCAGCTAGACCATTTGGGAGAAGGTAGTTTGGTACTTGTGGGATGGAGTGGAAAAGGCTGAGTTGTTCTCTCCAGGGAGATGGAGGTCAAGAATGTAGCAATGTAAACTGCCCTTTTAAAAGAAAGTGACTTCTATGCTAATTGCTCTGTGTAAATTTAGGAAATCTGACAGCGGGTTTTATCTGCTCACAGGTACTCCACATTTTATACCACAGACTTTTTGTTGACCTCCA